>AWOL01S0026052.1:70457-97008 GCA_000715115.1 Nicotiana otophora | reverse complement strand
ATAATATATACCAGAAAATTATTTTGTAGCATAATAAATTTTTTCTAAAATTTAGTAAGCAATTGGAGTCGTTGCCCAACGGCTAGAATTCAAAAAAAAAAAAAGGACGCGGGACAGGCGGGACGGGACGGGATGAGACAGGACGGGACAAACGGGACGGGACATGGGGGACAGGCGGGACGGGACGGGACGAAACAGGACGGGACAAACGGGACGAAATGTCTATCCCGTCCCATCCTGTGTCCCGTTTAACATGGGCCTATCCTGTTTAGAATTAAGTGGGACGGGACGGGATGGGACGCGGGACGTCCCGTCCCGTTGGACAGCCTTAGTTTATACCAAACTAATTTAATTTACTATGGTAATGTGATTTTATTAGGTGAAAACACGTATTGATCAATTAATCATGATTAAGCCAGATAATTCTATTTGCAAACATGTGTCATGTATTTTTTAGTTTAGTAAAAACATTCGGTACGAGGAAGGTATCTGCATTAAAGTCCGATAAATTCGAATTTGTGCTGCATAAGGCTCATTAAAAAAGGAAGCACTCTCTTTTAAGATTTTTTTTATTCTCAAGATTTGAATCCCAGACCTCTAATTAAGAATAAAGGGTCATATTCATTACACCACAACCTTTGATGGTTTCATATGCTAATATGCATATGACTAGAAGTAGGGATGTCAAATGGGCGAGTTGGACTAATTTTGGGCGAATCAAAATGAGCTGAGTCAATTTTGACCCGCCCAAAAGTTACTTGGGCTGAGATGGGCTATGCCAAGATGGGCAAATATTTGGGTAACATCCCAAACGCCCAACTCTTATCGAGCTTTAATTAATATGTGTTATTTTCTTATGAATTATTTAATTATCAAATATATTTTTTTTCTTTTGTTATGGTTATATATAACATATCAAATGAAAAAAGAAGAAGATATTTTAGCAAAATTACTCATAGATAAAGTTTGGGATAAAAATTAACCAAAGTTTAGATGAGTTGAGATGAATTGGGTCAGGATGGATTGAGTTCAGCAAATGAATGGGTCAATGACCAACCCAACCTTGAGCGAGTTGAACGGGTTAAATGAGTTTGTGCTCAAATTGCCACCTAATTTGAAGTATGGAGAACTTTTGATATTTTTATTGATGCTATTGACCACCTCCATTCATATCTTCTTCTTTTTTGAGTGGATATTAGAGTTACAACTTCAAGTATGAAGTGGATAATGTATTTCATTGGTTGTATTGGTCTTTAGCTCTTCTTACCTATAAATACTTGGATTTTATACTGAATGAATTTTTCCGATAGTTAACTGTAATATTCTATATTCTATTCCAAAAAATTAAAATGGTGGTCATTATTCTATTTTGAGCTATCTGTTATCTTTTGTCCTTTCAAAATCAAGAAATCAAATTATAGTGTTAAAACTCAAAACTAAGAGAAAAGACTTATCGTCAAAGCCCTTTTTCTATTTCTTTTTTGTTGAGAACCCTTTTTCCTTAATCACGAAAAAAGCATAATCCATACGTCAATAACATGCAAATGTGGCCCTATACTTAAAAGATATATTTTTCATTTTTCATTTTCCAAAGTTACTCTACATCAAATCATGAAATTTCCTTTGTTTTTTATCTTTTGAATCGGAACGATAAAGGACTGAATCTCAATGAATAGTAACATCAAAGACAAAATGACATCAAAGTCATTATGTCACTTATAATATTTCGTCATGTACTTAAGTCGTATGCAAAAATATCTACCCGAATCATGAAATATTGAGAATTCACCTATAGGGAATTCCCTTCAGAATAGAATGCTAAATCTGGAAACAGTATTACAAGAAAATAGTAACTTAATTTAGAAAGCCTGACATGGAAATCCAATTGTACTTCATGCCATAAATGTGATGTATCGACACATAGGTGAAGACATAAATTAAGGCAAGAAAGGATAGACAAAGAATTGACTTTTTTGTGTGATTAAAATGGTACACTGGGTCGTTTGGTAACCGGAATTAAGATATCATAGTCCTGGTATTAAATTTGGCATTGTATTATTCACCTTTTGATTATTGTTTTTAGCTAATATGAAGATAAATTTTATACTAAAATCTTGGTATTATTTATCTCTATACGAAATGAGAGTATAATTCTAGGATAAGTTTATTTTGATCAAAACGACCATAAATGATATAGAGCAGAATTAGTATCACTAGGATGCAACTCTAATCTCATTATATCGAAGAAGGTAAGTCTTGAAATAATGGTAAAGTTGTTTCTGTGTCGCCTATAGATCACGAGTTCAAATCGTAGAAGCAGTCATTAATGCTTACATTACGGTAGACTATCCACATTATATCCTTTGGAATTCGGCATTTTCTCGAATCCTATGTGAACACGAAATACTTTGTATATCGGGCTGGCTTGTTTTTCTTTTTTGCTTTTATCACGGAAGGACAACAAAGAATAACATGGATAGTTTTGTCGTTTAAGATAAGAAAAAACTAAGAGCCCAAACAAAACCCAATATTTTCAATATTTTAAATTTAAAAGTAGTGTCAGGATACAGTGCCACTTAAGCATACAGATTATGTTGGTATAAAGCAAAACCAAAGAGGACAAGAAAAGTTGTCTTGTTGCACGAACATCATGTGGGAATAAATATTGCCTGAAGATCTATTTACAGTGATTGTTATAAAATGACAATTGGATTTGATCCCGCAATTGCTTTCTATCATTTTCGTAATCTTTAATCTTTCAAACGGAACCGTACAATGCATTAAGACTTATCCTTAAAGAGGAAGACTGTAGACTAATAAAATGTAACGACCCGATCGGTCATTTTGGGCATTTATGCTCTTTTTTACTATTTGAAATCTTAAATACATTCATACGATGTATTATGATTTGTCTGAATTGTCGGTTTTGATTTTCAGGTATTTCGGAGTTAGTTTGGAAGAATAACATCCAAGGCTTAAAGCTTAGGTTAAAATACTGACCGGATGTCGACTTATGTGTAAACGACTCCGGAATATAGTTTTGATGATTCCAATAGCTCTGTATGGTGATTTTGGACTTAAGAGCGTGACCGAAAAATTATTTGAAAGCCCGTAGTTAAATTAGGCTTGAAATGGCTAAAATAGAAATTTAAGTTTGAAAGTTTCACCGGAGAGTTAACTTTTTGATATCGGAGTCGGAATCCGGTTCTAGAAATTGGAATAGGTCCGTTATGTCATTTATGACTTGTATGCAAAATTTGAGGTCAATCGGACTTGATTTGATAGGTTTCGGCATCGAATGTAGAAATTGGATTTCTTAGTTTCATTAAACTTAAATTGGGGCATGATTAGTGATTTTAGCGTTGTTTGATGTGATTTGAGGTTTCGACTAAGTTTGTATGATGTTTTAGGACTTGTTGGTATATTTGATTGAGGTCCTGAGGGGCTCGGGTGAGTTTCAGGGTGGTTTCAGATCATTTCTAGGCCATTTTTAAATGCTGGTTTTTGTCTACAGAGATGTGAATCGTGATCGCGAACATTTGGTCCCGTTCGCGAAGAGCAAACAACAGTTTAGGGCCTTGTGAATCGCAATCGCGTAGAACAAAATCTCTGCTGCACTGATCCGACTTTGAAAGCTTATATCTCGCAATCTATAAGGAATTTGGAGATGATCCAAAAATAAAAGTTGTAGTCCTTGATGCTAGTTTTCAGAAAGTTAAATCATTTGTCATTTTGAGTTTTGTACAAAAAGTTATGATCATTATACTAGAGGCTGTCTGCAAGAGTTGGGGAGTTTGTTCTTCGCGATCGCTATTGGTTTTCCGCGATCACGAAGGGCAAATTTTGGGCTGAAAATTTTTGTGCTTCGCGATCGCGAAGAGTAAATGTCTGGGCAAAAGCTATATTTCAAGGCTTCGGCTATTTTAACACATTTGGAGCTATGGAACTTGGATTGAAGCGATTTTTGAGGCGATTTTCACCATATGGATTGGGGTAAGTGATTCTAACTCGGTTTTGGTTGAATTGCACGAATATATTGTTGTTTTTATCAACAAATTAGTGTTTTGGGTTAGAAATAGTAGAAAAATTTATAGACTTTAATTGAGGATTTGAAGGCCGAGTTGTGGTCGAATTTGAGTAATTTTGGTATGGTTGGACTCGTGGTTGAATGAGGGTTCGGATTTATGAGTTTTATCAGATTTCGAGACGTGGGCCCCACTGACAATTTTTAGTGTAATTTCGGATTTTGTAGAAAAATTAGTATTTTCATATGAAACTAATTCCTATAATTTGTGTTAAGTGAATCGAATTAATTGTGACTAGATTCGAGCCGTTCGGAAGTTGATACGCGTAGAATGGAATTTCTGGAGCATTGTTTAACTTGACCGATATTGGACTCGGCTTGTTCGAGGTAAGTAACTCTTATAATCTTGGAGCTGAGGGTACGAAGCCTGAATATACGTATTATGGGAATTGTTTGGAGGTGACGCACATGTTAGGTGACAGGTGTGTGGGCGTGCACTATAGAAATTGTGACATAATTTGTTCTGTGAAATGTTGTAGTCAAATAATCTTGGCATTTTCTATTTAATTTTATGTGTTAAAGAAATTGAGTTGAGAATCATATTAAAAAAATCATGCTGAGGCTGTGTGCCAGTATTATTGAGACCCACAAAGGTCATATTGTTGTTGAATTATTTGTTTAAAATGCAATTTCATACTCAGTCATGTTTATTATTTGCATATCATCTCTCAGTCTCTGTTGCTATTTATTGATTCAGCATATCATCATTTTGGGCTAGTTTTATGACATTTTGAGCCCAAGAGATCGGAGAGATTGATGACTGAGTGAGGCCGAGGGCCTGATTGTGAGGATAATTATGGGATCGGGATGCACGCCGCAGCAGGCCATATTGGCTTTGTATACTTTATTATTATGGGATCCGGCTGCACGCCGCAACAGGCCATATTGTCTTATTATAGCACGTGAGTTGTCCGTGCGGATACAGATATTGATACTATAGCACGTGAGTTGTCCGTGCGGATACAGATATTGATACTATAGCACGTGAGTTGTCCGTGCAACACGCGAGTTGTCCGTGCAGCACGTGCGTTGTCCGTGCAGATTATAACGCTTGGGCTGAAGGAGCCCTCCGGAGTCTGTACAACCCCTAGTGAGCGCAGGTACCTACTGAGTGCGAGTGTCAAGTACCGAGTGTCGAGTGCCGAGTGATTGGTAGGACTGAGTGAAAGATACTCTAAGAGTATGCATATGATTTTATCACTGAGTTGTATCGCATTGACATTCACATTTGACATACAGGCATAAAGATGTATTTTCCTCATACTATATGGTATCATGTTGGGCTGCTTCCTATTAGGCTTCTTCATGTGCAGCCAAATCAACTATTTCCTCACCGTACTTAGCTATTTTCTCTTGGGTTGAAGATTGCCCCAAGAATTTCCCGGTGAGTTCTTTCTCCTTTTTCAGTTTTCGCATGTGTTTTTCCAACTCCGATTTGTAGGGTATTACTTCTGTTGAAGAAGATCGATTCATATACCAACAGACTTTACATGTTGCCTGCACACGAAAGAGAAAATCGTGAAGAATAAAATAAAATTGATTCCTGAATTAGCACCAAAAACTATTTTGAACACTATTGATTGCCAATCCCCGGCAACAGTGCCAAAATTTGATGAGCGCAAAACACAAAACGAAATTAATGCTTGCTAGCCAAAGATAGTATAGTTATGATTATCGTCTTCATAGGGATTGAATTTAAACAATGTTTAAGTAATTTCTAGCTTAACGCTATTCAGGATAATTAACACGTTGGTTGGGATGAGTAATAACTAAAAATAACTATAAAATTAAAACAATTAACAATTGATTATTGGAAGACAAGAGTTGAGCAACACTAAAATATCAATGGGAGAAATAAGGGTCGTACTAGGATAGGTGCAAGATAGCTATTTGGGACCCAACTCTAGTTCATTTCACTCTAATGATCTAATGATTCTCATAAATTCACTCAATAATTAGTTTAAATGTATAGTCAAGACTCCTCTCTCGATTAAATCTTAACTCTATGAGGTAAACTAATATAAGTACTGTAAACATATGCAAGCACGCGCTAATGGATTAGTCTTCAGGAAAATATCTCTCAAATATTCTTCTAACTTGATTTAATCAACAATTCAACAAGCTCTTTCGATTACTTAAGAGAATCAATGAATTAAACCAAATAAAATAATGCAAAGATAATCACCACAATATTCCTCTTTCGATTAGATAAACTGATGAATGAAGTTGCAAACAATTCAAAGCTCCATAAATGCATACAAGCAAAGAACTAGAGTTAAAATCGATAAATATCAATTAAAATACCATATCCGTTAAACTCTAAGGGAAACTATTCCATTACCATGGAGAAAGTCATCACAAATAGAGTTAAAGAATAAGAAAATATAAATTCAATCCAAACTCGGGTGTTGAGTTGAGGAAAAAATGATAAATCCTTGAGCCTTAGAGTCTCCAATGCTCTTCCAATCTTCCGTAGGTCAAAATTCCTCCAATATTCGTATTTTGGATGTATTTATACCATATAAGAACGGGCCCGGACGAAACTATCCTTTTCAATCCGAAGTAAACAAAGTTGGGCAAGACAATACACTACCGCGGCGCACCGGGCGACACCCCATGCGCTGCATTAGTGGAAAAGTTCAGAGGCCTATTTTTTTCACTCTGCAGGAATTTTGCACTAGCGTCCCGTGCCCCGCGGTAGTGCATTTTTATCAAAGTAATCTTTTTTTTCCCTTACTTTTTGACATCCAAACTTGGTCTTCGACCCCCGAACGTGATCCTGGCTTAATTTCTTGGGCTTCTACTCATACTTCAAAGCTCCAAATCATCGATTTTAGCTCCAAACTTTTTTCTTTACTCGAAATCACATCCTACACAATATAACACACGTAATAAATATAAAGTACTAATAGTTATGCTCAAATACAATTAAAGTATAATAATTAGAGTGCAAAATGTAGCTAAAACACGAGCTCCTAGCTTACCATCATACGTTTGTCCTGCAAAAACAAATTAGGGATTATTAATGGGACGGTTGCTAAACCAAATGAAAACTCTCCTTTGTTTGAACCATGGTGTCGATGTAATGATATGGTGACTGCTTGGATATTAAACAGTTTAGGGACATAAATTAGGGAAAGTGTTACGTACACCGAGTCTGCCCAAAAACTATGGAAGGAAATTGAGCAACGTTATGGAAAACTAAATGATAC
This sequence comes from Nicotiana otophora, assembly GCA_000715115.1. NCBI lineage: Eukaryota > Viridiplantae > Streptophyta > Magnoliopsida > Solanales > Solanaceae > Nicotiana > Nicotiana otophora. The sequence goes on along the minus strand of AWOL01S0026052.1, from coordinate 89,712 downwards.
TAAGCTCTTCCAGATCAGAAAAGACCTTGCTTCCATTTCCCAAGGTTCTTCAAACATTGCTTCTTATTTTAATCGTATTAAGAAGCTTTGGGATGAACTAGCCTATTCCATCTCATACTTAGAATGTATTTGTGGATGTAAAGAGACATTTCAGAAGTTGGAGGATGAACAAAATGTGTATCAATTTCTTATGGGTTTGAATGATGCTTATTCTGGTGTTCGGAGGAATTTCTTACTCATGAAGTCGCTTCCTGACATTGATAGTGTCTATGTTATGTTAATTGAGGATGAGAGTGAGGTAGAGGTTCAACCTGCTAATCCAAGTTTCAGTTCTGACTCAGCCTCCTTCTCCACCGGGGTTCAAAAACCCTATACTTCAAGGATGAATTTTGATGCTTCTAATAAGGTGAATTTTGATGATTCCAAATAAGAGAATTCTAATATGGTGTGTAGATATTGTAAGAATCCCGAGCATTTGATTGATAAATATTACAAATTGCATGGATATCCCTCTGGTTCTAGCTCTAAATTCAAAAGAATATCATCTTATGCTCATGTCCCAGATCCATCTCGAGCAGGTGCGCCTGACAATCATAATCATGTTACCGAAGGATCCAAGGCTATTCCACTCGATATTGGGGGAAATATTTTGTCCAAAGAGCAATATGAACAACTGGTTTCTTTGCTTCAACTGTCCAAGCACTCTTCCACTCCTCAGGACCTTGGTGCTGCCTCTGTCAATTTTGCAGGTTTGATAAGTAGTGTTGATTTTATTAATTGTATATCTCATACTTGTAATTTCTCTAAAGTATATGATAGTTTGTGGATCATTGACTCTGGTTCTGCTAATCACATGACACCTCACAAATCTTTACTTACTGATATCACACCTCTGCCTTTGCCTTACCTTGTAACTCTTCCAAATGGGTATAAGGTTAAGGTTACCTGTACTAGATCACTTTCTCTTTCTCCCACTATTTCTCTTCCTCGTGTGTTACTAGTCCCTTCCTTTCACTATAATCTGATTTCTTTGCATCAATTGCTTCTTCATCTCAAGTGTAATACGTTTTTTACTCCTGCTCTTTGTGCTTTGTTGCAGGGCCCTTTTTCTAAAGAAACCTCTGGTTCTTTGTAAACTTCAAAAGGGGCTATACATTCTGCAATCTAAAGCTTTCTGTGATTCTGGTTCTTCTACTACTTTCTCTGTAAATACCATAACTGCTAGTGTAAATAATTTGAATAAGAGCAATTTAACTTCTTGTTCTTCTATGTCTACTCCTTCTAATATTGTTTACTTAGTTTTGATGTTTCTGCCATTTCTACATTGTCTGTTGACCATACGTGGCACTTGAGATTGGTCCATGTTCCTTTCACTAAAATGAAACATATTCCTTGTCTTTATGCTAAATTGCCTCAAAAGCAAACTTTTCTTTGCCCTATTTGTCCTATGACTAGGCAGCAAAGACTTTCTTTTCCTGAAAGTTTCATTTATTCTACTTGTCATTTTCAATTGATATATGTAAAATTTTAGGGTCCCTATCACACCTCAAACATACAATGGCTTTAGATATTTTTTGACCATTGTGGATGACTTTACCAGGACTACATGGTCTCACCTTTTGTCTTCTAAGGCTAATGCCTTCACTATTTTGAAATCTTTCATTCATATGGTTCATACTCAGTTTGGTTTCCCTGTTAAAACTGTAAGATCAGACAATGCATTTGAGTTGGGTAGCAGTTCTGACGCTGTTTCTTTTTTTTTTTTCTGCTCAAGGCATTATCCATCAAACTTCCTGTCCATACACACCTCAACAGAATGGTGTGGTAGAAAGGAAACACAAATATCTTCTTGAGACTGCTAGGACACTCCTTCTTCAATCCAAATTGTCTGTTAAGTATTGGGGTGAGTGTGTTTTAACAGCAACATATCTCATCAATAGGTTCTCCTCTCCTTTACTTTAACATAAATCACTTTTTGAACTTCTGCATGGACATTCTCCTTCCTTCACACATTTAAAGACTTTTGGTTATTTACGTTTTGCTGCTATGCCAAAGCCCTATAGGGACAAGTTCAAGTGGACAATTCCAGTTATTTATATTGGTTATAGTACTGGCAAGAGAGCTTATAAACTGCTGAACTTGTCCACTTCTGCAATTGTTATTCAAGTGATGTAGTGTTTAATGAACATATTTTTCCTTACTCTAACTCCTCTGCTACTCACTTGTTCCCTCCTCTAGCTCCCTCATCACCTACTACTTCTTCCTTTTCTGTCTCTTCTCCCCTCTCTTCAGCTCCCAGTAGCTCTGTTCCCTCTTTTATTCCTCCTAGTAGCCCTACTACTTCTGCTCCACCTCTCAGAAGATCTGGTAGACCTCAAACTCCTGCTTATCTAAGTGATTATGTATGCACATATTGATGAGCTTAAAGTTACTTAATATTTAAGCCCACTTTGTGTCTTGGATTTGATTGATTCGATAGAGATTTGGTCTGATTTGGGTCTAATATGTTATCTTTCAGTGCATGTGATGTAGAGGGGATCAATGGACGAATAATGCACTAAGTGGGAGGAAAACAAGTTGAGCAAGAAACAATTCTTGTGTGCATCCGCACACGAGCGACTCCCAATGCGCACTTGAGCGCGGTTATATTCCCAGGTGCACGACCGCACATGTCTGTCTCCGAGAATTCGATCCATGCCAATATTTGTAATTTTGGAAGTAGCCTTTTGACCTATATGAAGCCTAGCTCGTTCCAAAAGAAAGTATCTCAGATTTTGGAGCAATATTTGAAAAGAAGAAGGCAAGGAAACAACATAGACTCTGAATACTTCATCCAATTCATTCAATATGCAAGTTTGTTTGATTTTGGGGATTGTAATATTTTTTTGTTCTCTTAACACTCTTGTGATGAACAACTTCTCTAGTATGGAGTAATCTTTCTTAGAGTTATTGACGGATAGTATGATTTGACTATTGTTTTGGGTTTGCTTTCTGTTAGTTGCCTGAATTCGTTGAATGAGTTACTAATTGAATTGCAAAGTTAATTATGGTTTTACTTTAATAGAAAGAGAAGTGTTGCTGCAAGTCGCATTTATCTTGTTTGGATTCATTTCACGACTCTCATAGGTAATCGAAAGAGCCTGTAGAGTTATCACTTGATCCAAGTTAGAAGAATAGCCGAGAGAGGTTCTTCATAAGATCATTCATTCAACATTTTTTTGCATATTTTCACAACACATATTATTAGGTTGTTTAGCGAACTCTAATTCATTCGAAGAAGAATTTGGATCGTTAAGATAGCCAAATTATCTGTTGAAATCGAAAGAGTCAATAGAAGTTAAGAGTGAACATAACACAGAGTTGTCCATTGTAATAGTCGATCACATATCTTGTCAAGGCCCTTATTTTTCACCTTGATATTCAATCGTTGCTACTTAGTCACTAAATTTTCATTATTCATTCACAATTGAGAATCTTAGTTTTTACTCTTAGTTAGTTAATAACTCAAAATCAAAGGTTTATTTTCCTAAATAGTGTTAATTTGAAGATTTCTTTGAACATTATTTAAACATATCCTTGTGGAGACGATTTAATAGTATACTATCTTTGACTAGCGAGCCTAAGTTTTATACACCGGTTTTGCGCTCGTCACCTATGTTTCTGATTCTAAGGTTATTCCTTCTTCTTCCTCTAAGATTTGCCAGCATGATCCTCAATTCTATCATCAGGCTGCTTCAAATTCTGCTTGGTAGAAGGCTATGATGAAGGAATTTCAGGCTTTGGAGGCGAATAATACTTGGTCTATTATGCCTCTTCCTTCAGGGAAGAAAGCTATTCCTTGTAAATAGGTATATAAGATTAAAACAACAGATGGTTCTATTGAAAAATACAAAGCTAGACTAGTCATTAGGGGTGATAATCAACAAGAGGGAGTGGATTTCACTGAGACTTTCTCTTCTGTGGTCAAATTGACTACAGTTGACTGTGGCTATTAAAAGAAATTGGGTTGTTCATCAATTAGATATAAATAATGCTTTTCTGCATAGTGATTTGGACGAAGAGATGTACATGAAGATACCCCCTGATTTGTCTGTCTAGTTCATTGATAATTCTGCTCTTGCTTGTAAACTTCATAAGTCTCTCTATGGCCTTAGACAAGCTTCTAAGAAATGGTATGCTAAGTTGTCCGCTTTTTTTCAATCTAAGGGGTTCCGACCTAGTTTAAATGATTACTCTTTATTTACTAAGCTTTATGATGGTTGTTTGACTGTGGTGGTTGTTTATATTGATGATATTTTTGTGGCTGGGGACTGTCTCTCTGAGATAGATGCTCTCAAGAGATTTTTGGATGCCCAATTCAAGATCAAGAATCTTGGAGAAATACATTATTTCCTTGGGCTTGAGGTTGTCAAATAGTCCTCTAGTTTCTTGATTAACCAGCACAAGTTTCTCCAGGATCCATTGTTCAGATATTACCCCTATGGTGTCTCCCCTTGATCCACATATTAAGTTGTCCACTGAGGTTGGGGACTTGTTATCCGATCCTTCTTTGTATAGACGACTCGTGGGCAAGCTGAATTTATTGCAACACACTAGGCCAAACATTTCTTTTACGGTTCAACACCTAAGTCAGTTCATATCAGCCCCTCGATTGCCCCATTTGGCTGTTGCGTACCATGTTCTCAGATATTTGGCTGGCACTCCAACTTTGGGTATTTATCTCTCTAATTCTCATGGTTTTGATCCCAAAGCCTATTGTGACTCTGGCTGGGCTGGTTGTGCTGATTCCAGACGGTTAGTCAGTGGTCTTATTTTGTTTCTTGGTGGCTGTCCCATTTCATAAAAATCTAAAGAGCAGCCAACTATTGCTCTCTCTTCTACTGAAGCAGAATATAAAGCCCTAAGGTTGCTAGTTGTTGAGGTTGTTGTTTGGGTTGTTTAACTATTGAGTGAGTTTGGTCTTGCAAATTGGGTTCCTGTTGAGGTTTATTGTGATAGTCAGTCGGCTATCCACATTGCCAAGAGTCCTATCTTTCATAATGGACTAAACATATAGAGGTCCATTGACATTTTGTTAAGGATGCTTTAAAGTCTGGGCTTATTAGTTAACATTATACTTCAACTTCTTCTCAGATTGCTGATATTTTTACCAAGTCTTTGCTAGGTGTTCAACAATAGAGCTTCATTTCCAAGCTTGGAATGGGCTCCCCTTCCGGCTTGAGGGGGGCTATTGGAGTTCCAGATATGCATCAGCCCACTACAGAGTTCAGCAGGCCCAATCGCGGCCTCCTTGACCCATTAGACTTAGTTTAATTATTCAATATGTTAGATAGGTCATTCTTTGGTGGTAAATATATGAAGGGATCTATTGTTTTTACCTTGTACATACATCACTCAATAATATCATTTTCTTTCTCCACACTCTCATCTATGTTTAATCTTATATGTTTTGCGTTTAATTAGAAAAAGTGTTTATGACCGCGCGAAAACGCGGGGTAATTCACTAGTAAGGTACTATAATCACAATGTGAAGATCAAGTTGAGTAAAATATGGTCACAATAAACAAGAGAAAAGTCTTGTTGAATCGAAGCTTCATCCGTTACAAACTAATACGTAGGTATCTTCATTTTCACATTGATTTTTGTTTTGTCATGTCAATTTAAGAGGCGATAGCAACAACGTCCGATTCATTGCACTTGCTATATTGAAGCTGTTGTCACTGCTAAAAGTGAAGCAGTATCATATCTTGTCTGCTATTCTTTATATATCCTATAATACGCAATTTGATCAAAAATATATATATATATATATATTATGTTTAATCTTATATGTTTTGCGTTTAATTAGAAAAAGTGTTTATGACCGCGCGAAAACGCGGGGTAATTCACTAGTAAGGTACTATAATCACAATGTGAAGATCAAGTTGAGTAAAATATGGTCACAATAAACAAGAGAAAAGTCTTGTTGAATCGAAGCTTCATCCGTTACAAACTAATACGTAGGTATCTTCATTTTCACATTGATTTTTGTTTTGTCATGTCAATTTAAGAGGCGATAGCAACAACGTCCGATTCATTGCACTTGCTATATTGAAGCTGTTGTCACTGCTAAAAGTGAAGCAGTATCATATCTTGTCTGCTATTCTTTATATATCCTATAATACGCAATTTGATCAAAAATATATATATATATATATATTATGTTTAATCTTATATGTTTTGCGTTTAATTAGAAAAAGTGTTTATGACCGCGCGAAAACGCGGGGTAATTCACTAGTAAGGTACTATAATCACAATGTGAAGATCAAGTTGAGTAAAATATGGTCACAATAAACAAGAGAAAAGTCTTGTTGAATCGAAGCTTCATCCGTTACAAACTAATACGTAGGTATCTTCATTTTCACATTGATTTTTGTTTTGTCATGTCAATTTAAGAGGCGATAGCAACAACGTCCGATTCATTGCACTTGCTATATTGAAGNATATATATATATATATATATATATATATATATATATAGAGAGAGAGAGAGAGAGAGAGAGAAGAAATCACTAAAAATTAGAATAAGCAGCTCTATAGAAGGCAATTAACCCGGCAATCACTAAGTATATAGATACAACACTGCTACATAAACATAGCAGAAATCCACAAATAACATAATATGCAGTACAACTATCTATTAGTTTTGCAAATGTTTAAAGTAGTTACCCGAAAAGAATGTGATAAACTCCTCCATGACCACGCAGATGAGATTTCTATTACATATCACTGTATCAAGCATTGGACGACGTTAGAATTCTACCATATCTTGGAACAGGAATATGCAATTAAGTTTCAAGAACCATTATATATACATTCCCAACAAAAATATATCAGTATGGTTCAAGCATAGAAATATAGTCATATGTGATAAGTTTAAGTTTAAGTTTCAATGATGACAATATTATCTTATATTATATTTGCAAGACTAACAAAAAGAAAAGAATGAAGATGCTCAGCAATATGCGATTGTTACAGGATTCGAAATAGCAAATAATGATCAATCAGGATTCGAATGAAGATGTTGTTGCTACATCAATGGTCAATCAAGAGAAGCAAATTTATTCGTCCTCAATCAAAGGAACTCAAATTGCCAATCATGGATACTCAAATCAAGAAGCTCGCCCGCAATTATTCTTTGTCTAGAATTAAGCTCACTCCAGGCGTAAATAGCTCCTTAATTCAAGCTGTGACAAGGAAAGTCACAATCGAATCTGGACTCTTCAAAGATCAGGATTCGAAGAGGCACCCCTTGGGTCAAAACCCTTTGCAAAGATCACGTGCCTCTGATTTCGCTGAAGACTCAATGACTCTTTTCTCTCCTATAAGAAGACGGATGCTTTCAAGAAGAAGACTTGCGCAACTACATACATTGTATTCTAAGTCCGTCTACTTCTTAGTTAAAATATTTTAATCTTTAGTTATCAGTGTCTCAAAAGATAGAAAGATCTATAACACAAAAGAGAGTTGTGTCAATTACTCAAAACTCAAGGTGTGATACCGTTCGTTAGTGGTGAGCGCGTTAAAACCATCTGTGTTGGAACATTTGCAAAGATCTTAAGGGAACCCTTGTGACCCAAGAAAAATTGGATGTAAGTACCACAACGGTACCGAACTAGTATACATTACTGCGTGTTATTTATTCTTCTTTATTGCTTACTTTCATTCTGTATTATGATCAGTCAACTAATACTTGTGTTAGTCGACTAATTTTTAAATAGTCAGCAATTCACCCCCCCCCCCCTCTTGTACGTTCAAGTGGTATCAGAGCAAGGCTCACAATCTTACCTAATCGCTAGTGAGAAAAAGATCATGGGATCCAATACTGTTGTTGGTGCTCTCTTTCAAGAAGGAATATCTTAGGTTCGACCCCCTTACTTCAACGGTCAGCATTTTTCACAGTGGAAAGTTCGCATGGAAACGTATACTATGTCATATGACATCAAAGTATGGCGTGTGATCAAAAAGGGAAATCTTTCAATTTCTCCCAAGAAGGATGCAAACGGTCAAGTCATCGTATGTACTGATCCTCTTGACTTTAATGATTACACTGATGAGTAAGCTGATGTCATCACTGTTAATGCAAAAGCAAAAAATCTACTGTATAATGCTATTAGTGGAGAATAATATGAAAAGATATCAAGTTGCGAAACTGCAAAAAAAATGTGGGACAAACTCGAAGTCACTTACGAAGGAACCAACAAAGTAAAAGAGACTAGGATAAACCTCTTGGATCGGGATTATGAGGTATTTCAAATGAAGGATAGTGAATCTATAGAAGAAATATTTTCCAGGTTTAGCAAAATACTCGGAGACCTCAAATCATTTGGAAGACCTATTAAAAGTGGCGAACGAGTTAGAAATATCCTCAGAAGTTTATCTATAATTTGGAAGCCAAAGGTTATTGCGTTGGAATGTCAAGATCTGGACAAAATTTCCTATGATGAGCTTAGAGGTGATCTAATTATTTTTGAAAAAATTCATCTTGACAGACAAATTCAAGAGAAGAAGAAAAATGTTACTTTCAAGGCAACTGTTGAAGAAGAAGAAGAAGAAGAAGAAGAAGAAGAAGAAGAAGAAGAAGAAGAAGAAGAAGAAGAAGAAGAAGAAGAAGAAGAAGAAGAAGAAGAAGAAGAAGAAGAAGAAGAAGAAGAAGAAGAAGAAGAAGAAGAAGAAGAAGAAGAAGAAGAAGAAGAAGAAGAAGAAGAAGAAGAAGAAGAAGAAGAAGAAGAAGAAGAAGAAGAAGAAGAAGAAGAAGAAGAAGAAGAAGAAGAAGAAGAAGAAGAAGAAGAAGAAGAAGAAGAAGAAGAAGAAGAAGAAGAAGAAGAAGAAGAAGAAGAAGAAGAAGAAGAAGAAGAAGAAGAAGAAGAAGAAGAAGAAGAAGAAGAAGAAGAAGAAGAAGAAGAAGAAGAAGAAGAAGAAGAAGAAGAAGAAGAAGAAGAAGAAGAAGAAGAAGAAGAAGAAGAAGAAGAAGAAGAAGAAGAAGAAGAAGAAGAAGAAGAAGAAGAAGAAGAAGAAGAAGAAGAAGAAGAAGAAGAAGAAGAAGAAGAAGAAGAAGAAGAAGAAGAAGAAGAAGAAGAAGAAGAAGAAGAAGAAGAAGAAGAAGAAGAAGAAGAAGAAGAAGAAGAAGAAGAAGAAGAAGAAGAAGAAGAAGAAGAAGAAGAAGAAGAAGAAGAAGAAGAAGAAGAAGAAGAAGAAGAAGAAGAAGAAGAAAAGAAGAAGAAGAAGAAGAAGGAGGAGGAGAACAAGATGAAAACATTGCAATGCTCTCTCAAGTTGTAACCAGCATGATGAGAAGAAACAAAAATAACAGAAGAGGGAAGTTCAACTTCAGGAAAGGAAGGATGAGCAATGAAGCTGATAAAAATGATGGAAGGTATTATGAATATGGAAAGTTTAGTCACATTCAAGCTGACTGTCCGGAATTAAAGAAGAAGCTTAGCAGAAACATGCAAAAGAAGAAAGATTTCGGAGCATGGAATGATGAGGAAGAATCTGATCACGAGGAAATTGCTAACATATGTTTCATGGCTCTAAGTTACAATGAAGATTTAGGACAACTTGGACTAATGGCAGACATCAACGATGAGAAAGACGACTCAAGAGAACCTCGTTCAATGTCAGATGAAGGAACTAGTGAGGTACGTACTCCTTTATGCCCTAATTGTTATGAACTTCAAGAATTTGTTGATATTGCTCTTGCAGACATAGAGAGAGAGTAGTAAATAAGCTGAGAATAACAAAGAGAGAAAGAGAGAGAGAGAAGAAAGACTTGTCCTTGAAACTAGAAGTGTGAGAAATTGAGCGTGATATACTTCAAGATGAAATAAATGAACTCAAGCTTCAATTGAATGGCTTGCAAAAGACCACGAGTCTCAGTCCAATCAAGTCATATCAGAATGCTCATCACAAAAAGAAAATCGCTTGTTCTTTTTGTGGTAAAAATGGCCATAGTACCAACAATTGCAGGAACAAAATTAGAGCTGAAAGCAGTACTAGTAACTCTAACAGCTCATCCTGCTCCTATTGTGGTAAAAGAGGTCACACCTCAAATTATTGTAGGTTCAAAAACAACAGGAGATGGGTCTGGAGACCAAAATCTTCAAATCAAACTAACACTCAACAGTCTAACCATTCAGGACCCAAGCAGGCTTGGGTACCTAAAAATGAGTAATCTTGTTTTGCAGGAACACCGCAAGAAGAATCGAAAAGGAAAATGGTATCTCGACAGTGTGTGTTCTAGATATATGACAGGTGACAAACAACTGTTCAAATCAGTCACCAAGCTAGATAGAGGAACAATTACTTTTGGTGACAAGTCCAAAGGAAATGTTATTGGTGTTGGAAAAGTTCCTTTAAGCTCGACATGTGATGTAGATGAAGTCTACCTAGTTGATGAACTTGGCTATAATCTTCTCAACATCAGTCAACTATGTGACAACGATTATGAGGTTCGTTTTAAGAAACATGGCTAGTTTATAGAAGACGAATCAGGTAATATCATTCTCTCAGGTAACAGAGACAGAAATGTCTACACTATCAAGAACTTAGAAAACTTTGGGGATCAAATTTGTCTTACATCTATGATTGAAGATCCCTGGGTTTGGCATAGAAAAATTGGCCATGCAAGCATGCATACTATTCAAAAACTGCCTAAACATGATCTTGTTATTGGACTCCCAAAAGTAGATTTTTCGAAAGATTATATCTGTGATGCATGTCAACTAGGAAAACAAACTCGCTCATCTTTCAAAGTCAAAAACATTGTTTCTACACTCTAAACCTCTTCAATTGATGCATATGGATTTATTTGGTCCTACTAGAACTGCTAGTATAGGAGGTAGGAAATATGCTTTTGTTATTGTAGATGATTTCTCTAGATTTTCCTGGGTTATGTTTCTTAGTCATAAAGATGATGCTCTAAAGAATTTTAAAGTTTTCTGTAAGAAGGTTCAACGAGAAAAGGGATACTACATCCCTACTATCAGAAGTGATCATGGAGGAGAGTTTGAAAGCAGAGCTTTTGAAAATTTTTGCAACGATCAAGGAATCTCTCACAACTTCTCTTCACCAAGATCACCATAGCAAAATGGATAGTAGAGCGTAAAAATAGAACCTTGCAGGATATAGCAAGAACCATGATCGTGGAAAACTCTCTACCTCATCATTTTTGGGCAGAGGCTGTGAGTAAAACATGTCACATCATCAACAGATGTCTGATTCGACCAATTCTCAAAAAGAATCCTTGTGAGCTATAGAATGGTAAGAAACCAAATATCAGCTATTTTCACCCCTTTGGATGCAAATGCTTCATCCATAACAATGGGAAGAATAATCTTGGAAAGTTTGGTCCAAAGAGTGATGAATGTATATTTCTTGGTTACTCTCCTTCAAGTAAAGCTTACAGAGTTTATAATAAGAGAACCTTATGTATTAAAGAATCTATTCATATTGTTTTTGTTGATACTAACCCTCGCCTAAGGAATGAACATATTCTTGAAGATGAGGAAATTTCCTGTCCTCCTAAGTCAGTTATTGTAGGTAAGGATCATCAAAATGAGTCAGCTAATCAACAGACTCAATCAGCTGAAGTACCACTAGAAGATCTTGACCTACCCTAGCCAGATCAGTCGACTACCGAAGAAAGGGTGACAAATACTCCAAATGAATGGAAGAGTGAAATGGGATATCCTCACAAATTCATTATAGGAGATCCAGAAGAGGGAATAACTACAAGGCGATCTCAAAACAACAAATCTCATGTAGCTCTCATTTCTCAAATTGAGCCCAAGAAAGTGGATGAAGCTCTAAAGGATTCTCATTGGATTAGTGATATGAAAGAAGAATTAGATCAACTTGAAAGAAATAAAGTATGGGAATTAGTTTCAAAGCCTCAAAACTCTTCTCTTGTTGGAACTAAGTGGGTCTTCAGAAACAAATTGAATGAATCAGGTCAAGTTTTTTGAAATAAATCAAGACTAGTGGCTCAAGGTTATTATCAACAGGAAGGAATCGACTATGATATAACCTTTGCGCATGTGGCAAAACTTGAATCCATTCAAATACTACCCGCCTTCGCTGCTCACAAAGGATTAAATTATTTCAAATAGATATTAAAAGTGCGTTCCTAAATGGTTATATCTCTGAAGAAGTATATGTGAAGCAACCACCTATCTTTGCAAATGCCACCTTTCCAAATCGTGTATACAAGCTGACTAAAGCCCTGTACGGTCTCAAACAAGCTCCTCGAGCATGGTATGAAAGGTTAAGTTCTTTCCTTCTAAATCTAGGTTTCAAACGAGGTAATATCGATACAACCCTTTTCATTAAGAAATCCAGTTCAGGTAATCTTATTACTCAAATTTATGTAGATGATATTATTTTTGGTAGCCCTAACTCTGTTCTTTGTGAAGAATTTGCTCTTTCCATGAAATGAGAATTTAAAATGAGCATGATGAGAGAACTGACCTTCTTCCTTGGGCTTCAAATCAAGCAGTCCCCTAAAGGGATTTTTATCTGCCAAACCAAGTATGCTAAGGAGCTTATCAAAAAGTTTGGGATGGAAGATACTAAGGCTATTGGTACTCCAATGAATCCAACTACCGTGCTAGATAAAGATAGCAATAGAAAACTGGTTGATGAAATCATGTATAGAAGGATGATTGGATCTCTGCTATATTTAACTGACAGTCGACCAGATATTATGTTCAGTGTATGCAAATGTGCTAGATTTCAGTTGGCTCCTAAAGAATCCCATCTCTCTGCTGTTAAACGAATTATTAGATATTTAATTGGTACATCTGAACTAGGACTATGGTATGATCACTCCAACAATTTCTCTCCAAGAGGCTTTTCAGATGCTGATTTTGCAGGACACAAGATTGATAAGAAGAGTACTAGTGGGACATGTCAATTGTTAGGAAATGCATTAGTATCTTGGCACAACAAGAAATAAAATTGTGTCGCACTATCAATGATTGAGGCAGAATACCTAGCCGTTGGAAGCTGTTGTATACAAGTTCTATGGATTATGCATCAATTTCTTGATTTTAATTTATCTCTTACATCCATTCCTATCTTTTTTGACAATACTAGTGCTATCTGATCATCAAAGAATTCTGTGCATTATTCTAGAGCAAAGCATATAGAAATTAAATATCATTTTATCCGTGATCATGTAGCAAAAGGTGACATTGTTTTAGAGTTTATTAGTACTGATTCTCAACTTGCTGATATTTTTACAAAACTTCTTTTGGAAGAAAGATTTTGCCTTCTCCGAAAAAAGATTGGCATTGTGCCAAATTTGTAAATCAAATATTTCCTTGAGTGTTTAAAATATTTTGCCCTATACTAGAATATTTTATTTCCTTACTTATATGTGATCTAATTAATTTTCCGTGTAAGCGTAATTATTGCAAGTACTGCCGATCAGTCACTTCTGAACCATCTCTTCCGTCTGAACTTGGCCTTTCCATTAACCAAGACGTCTCTTCGCTCTTCCCAAAATCTTCAATAAAAACCCTCTGTCTCCAATACTCCTCTCATTATCTACCAAACAACCCTTCACACCATGGCCAAAATAAATCCCTCCTCTGCAACCAGACGCAGTCGAAGGTTCCAAAAACCTCCTAACACTGAAGAGCCTGTGGATGTGGAGTCGTCCATTGACTCAGATTTTCTCAGAACAGACAATGAAAGCAGCGAATCATCTGAAAATTCTCCTATTAGCTAGAAAAATACCGGCAAGAGACCCATGGAGCAAACCATCCAAAAGGCTGCATGTAAGAAGGGTAAAATGGAACACTTGGAATTTGGTCCTAAGGACAAGCTAATCTTTTACGGCCCTAGTGAAAAGGCAAGGTTTGAATGCTACAAGTCAATATCCATGGCTTATGTACGCTCTGTAAGTCTCTCTCTTATAAAAAGTCTTCATTGTGATATGCCTGTAATTATCGATTTTCAGCACATTTCCCTTCCCTTTGACACTATTGGAAACTCTGTCTATGAAGAACCTATTAGAATATTTTATACAAATCTTTTCATGAATGATAAAGATGATTTGGGATCTATGGTTTTAGTGGGTATGATGTGTTTGTCCAAAATTCTTGGTCCAAAAACTTTTAAGTGTCTTTTGATGAAGCACAATTTTTTCTGTCAGATAATCACAATTTTTTCTGTCAGATAACCCCCCTGACATTGGCCCCAAAAATCTTAAGTTTGAACATCATGTCTTGGCCCACATGATTGCCACTACTCTCCTTCCCAAATCTGGGTCCCTTAGCTCTTTGTCCACTAGAGATGTCTTTGTCCTCTACTGTCTGGTTAATAATAAACGTCTTGATTGGTTTGTGTGGATTCGTCAATATGTTTGAGAGTATCAGGGATATATCCTCCTCTACTGCATGTCTGCCCTAAGGTCTTCTCATCTCTCATATTCTAGAAGTCATGAAAGTAGACTTGGCACCCTTTACACCCAAGTACATTACCAGTACTTATGATAAGATAGCTTTTTCAATGATGGGGTACACGCTGGGTAATGATGGATGGGTTAGGCGAGCCAAGGTTGAAAGTTCTCCAGCACTAGCTGAAGTCCAAAATAATCAACCAGCTTCTCAGTCAACTACTTCTCAGAATCTTCAACAAATTCGACATTACCTTGATGGAGTCAAGCTGCTTCTTGTTGAGATGAAAGAACAGGTAGATAAAATCAGGGACGTCACCAAGGAGACAGGTACAGATGTGGCCAAGCTCAGGATGGACATAGGAGCTACACAAAGACAAGGAACCAGGGCTTTCAATTCTATGAGTGAAAAGATGGACAAACTCGTCAAGGACGTTCCTTCTGCAACAAAGTGATCAACACCCTCAAATACTTCCTGGGAAGAAGTTAATGTATTTTGCCATGATGTTATGACAACCAATATTTTTTGCTTATGCTTATTTTTGTTGGTGGCTTCTCTTAGACAATTTTTTGGGTCTGTACTAACTAAGCCTCTACTAAAGGCACTACTTCTGCTGCTCTAACCACCTTATTAGTATGTACATTTTATCCTATATTATTCTGTGTGCTTTTTTTTTCCTTTTTGATTGATGTCAAAGAGGGAGAAAAACTGTGAGTAAACACCAGCAGGAGGACCTGTAATTACAATTATTCAGGAGGAGATGGAAACAACATAATCTCAGGTGGAGCAACACAACTCATGGGGAGCAACATCTTCAAAGGGAAGTATCTTAAATTACTGTTTACCCCTTCTTGATTGTCATCATCAAAAAGAGGGAGATTGATAGGTTTAAGTTTAAGTTTCAATGACGACAATATTATCTTATGTTATATTTGCAGGACTAAAAAAAGGAAATAATGGAGATGCTAAGCAAGATGCGATTGCTACAGGATTCAAAATAGCAAATAATGATCAATCAGGATTCGAATGAAGATGTTGTTGCTACATCAATGACCAATCAAGAGAAGCAAATTTATTCGTCCTCAATCAAAGGAACTCAGATTGCCAATCATGGATACTCAAATCAAGAAGCTCGCCAGTAATTATTCTGTGTCCAGAATTAAGCTCACTCAAGGCATAAATGGCTCCTAAATTTAAACTGTGACAAGGAAAGGCACAATCGAATCTGGAATCTTCAAAGAGCAAGATTCGAAGAGACACCCTTTGGGTCAAAACCCTTTTGCAAAGATCTCGTGCCTCTGATTTAGCTGAAGACTCAACGACTCTTTTCTCTCCTATAAGAAGGCTGATACTTTCAAGAAGAAGACTTGCGCAACTACATACATTGTATTCTAAGTCCATCTACTTCTTAGTTCAAATACTGTAATTTTTAGTTATCAGTGTCTCAAAAGATAGAAAGATCTATAACACAAAAGAGAGTTATGTCAATTACTCAGAACTCAAGGTGTGATACCATTCGTTGGTGGTGAACGCGTTAAAACCATCTGTGTTGTAATATTTTCAAAGATCTTAAGGGAACCCTTGTGACCCAAGAAAAACTGGATGTAAGTACCACAACGGTACCGAACTAGTATAAATCGCTGCGTGTTATTTATTTTTCTGTACTGCTTACTTTCAATCTGCATTGTGATCAGTCAACTAATACTTGTGTTAGACGACTAATTTTTAAATAGTCAACAATTCATCCCCCCCTGTATGTTCAGTATGAGGACTTGAACTTGATTAAGCTTTTGCATGCTATTTCTTTCTTTGAGCATCCTTCCTCATTATTTCTCTAAATGAAAGCTTCAAAATAAATAATGTCTCAACAACACACCATATGAATTTAGAGGAAAACAATAACTACTCGAGAGAAGAACAATTGATTATATCCTTTGGAAAAACAAATGGGCATCCAAATATTCAGAAGGAGTTATAAAGGAACGCAAGGATTATTTTTTCAATATTTCGAATGTTGCTATCCGGGCAGTGAGCATCCAATTGTTAATTCTATTCCTTTGAAAAGAGAACAACAAGCAACAACCATCAATATATCTTGCAGAACTTCCTGAATGAACAGTTCAAGGAATCATTAGCATAGTGTTGCCAAGCAGTTCTTTTTAGGAAGCCCATTTCACTTCGTCCAACATTACCTGCAGTGTACATCAAGCACCTCTAGAAGAAAATATTTTTTTTATTTAAATAATATATTTAAGCCGTATTTGCTGGAGGAATTGTTTAATCAACTCAAGTACCATCCACAATAATGAGAAATATTTCAAAAAGAGACTTTCTTGTTCTCTCGCCCTCTGAAGACAAAATATTAAGAGAAAAATCAGATAGCACCAACTGTGTCCTATCATCTCTTGAAGGATAATGAATTACATCCACATTTCTTGTGCAAGAACCAAATATTCTTGTTCCTTGATACTCTCTTAATTACCTCAAACAACTGTAACACAAAGTCGAGGAAAACAAATATAAGCCCTGATGCCCTAGATAGAAAAAGAAAAAAGAAAACTTAAAAGAGATATTTGAAAATTAAACACCAATCTATATACGAACATGAATCTTCAAACTGTCCATGGGCTTCTTGTCCTCTGTTGTAAAGGCAATGATGGGGCACATTAAATAATAAACTAAACAGCCCATATTCTCGCCAAATATAAGCCCCGGGAAGAAGGCTGGAAGTGGAACGAAGATTGTGTTTCATTCCTTAGTTATTATAGAGGGAGGAGTTGAAGGTTGTAACAGTTGGGAAAATAAAAAGGTTGTAATGAAGGTTGCAACGGCTGGAAAAATAAAAAGATTGTAACTGTTGGGAAAATAATGGAGTATTCTATTGAATTGACAGAAAGAAAAACCAAAAAATTGGCAAAATAGATAAATACAAATCCTTGCACATGAGACATGCCACATCAGCTTAGCAATTTCCTCCTTTATATATATATATATATACATGCATATATATATATATATATATATATATATATATATATATATATATTGTTGTGTCAGGACTGAAATCCATGACACGTATTATCCGCTTTGGCCCCACAAATCTCACGGATTTGTTCCTTGGGCTATAATATCATCGAACCCAAAAGTATGCATACTATGCATGTAAACTTTTGTTACGCTTTATAAAGCTTTTCATTTTTCTTTCTCATTCCGACATGGGATTCGCCTAATGTAATATGTGTACCCCTTCTTTAGAAACTTGTGTAGACACTGAAATTTTAGCAGACCAAGATAAATCCTAAATTCAAGACGACTCTTGAAATATTAGGAGTATATTAGGGTTACTTGGTGGCTACTCCATCCAAACCCTAATCCATGCCTATAAATAGGGCTACATATGTCCTTCAAAGAGGATCTCAACAATTCCATAAACTCCCGGAATATGCACAAAGAGATCAAATATATGATCTCTGAAATTCCATAAAACTCTTGGAATATTCATTAAGAGATCAAAGACATGTCAAATATGTCTTTCTCAAAGTTCTAGTAACATTCAAGATCCAAATGGAGTGTTGCTACATGCTTCTTGATCATCATACATCAAGAAGATGAATATCATCCTACGTACGAGAAATACGCCGCTAAGGCCCTCGAATTATGGATAATAAATCGGAGGAAAGAATCAAGGGATAAACAGAGTTGTAACCCGCAATGTTTATCAATAAAATCTTTTTTTTCTTTATAGTTGTCTGTAATTGCAGTTTTATTTTTCTACGAAAATGCGTGGCAAACAACTTGTTAGCCTAGAAGCTTGTCAGTCCTATTACGTAAAATCTGTCCACTATTACGTAAACACTAATTAAATAAACTAAATTGATTTCCGTAAGCATGGCAATAAGACAAAGTCTGTCTCTCAAAGGCCAAAAGCACTTAACTAATTATTCTGGTAGTTACACTAGCTAATAAATGCATGAAATTTATCTTCATACAAACTTCTATATATCACTTAATCATTATTAATTAATATTCTCGTCTTTATTTACACTTTAATATAGTTTAAAATATTAGGCTTGAGGAAGTATCTTCCATCTCCCTTCCTCCACATCTTACAGTAGACGGCCGAAATATACTTCTATTTTACAAAGAACCCTTTCATTAAAAATGGGAAGTAACATAATAAATTGAATATTATTAAGTTGCTAACTCTCTTGTTAAATCTCGCCAGTTTTAGTTAGCGCATTAATTTTTATCGCTATTATAGCAATTATCTATGGGTGGGCCGGCCATATTTTCATGGCTGGCCACTTTGAGCACAACACATCTAATTACAGTTGGGTTGATTTGAGCTAAATATGTAGCTCGAATGACCCATAAGAAAACTTGTCAAATATTTGTTTTAATTATTTTTTGATATGTTAGATATAGATATAATAATAATAAAAAAAAATTATTTTATTTGCTAATTAAGGAGATAACGGGAAAACAATTAAAGAAATTAGAACTTGATTAGAGTTGTGCTGGGCTATAAGATGATCCATTATATAGCTTATCTTGACTTTACCTATCTCGACCCAAGTAATTATATATCAACAACAACAACAACAACAACAACCCAGTATAATCCCACTAGTGGGGACTGGGGAGGGTAGTGTGTACGCAGACCTTACCCCTACCCTGGGGTAGAGAGGCTGTTTCCAAATGACCCTCGGCATCCTTCCCTCCAAGAACTCCCCACCTTGCTCTTGGGGTGACTCGAACTCACAACCTCTTGGTTGGAAGTGGAGGGTGCTTACCATCAGAGCAACCCACCTTGT
>AWOL01S0026052.1:31793-70412 GCA_000715115.1 Nicotiana otophora | reverse complement strand
TGGGGTCTGGGGAGGGTAGTGTGTACGCAGACCTTACCCCTACCCTGGGGTAGAGAGGCTGTTTCCAAATGACCCTCGGCATCCTTCCCTCCAAGAACTCCCCACCTTGCTCTTGGGGTGACTCGAACTCACAACCTCTTGGTTGGAAGTGGAGGGTGCTTACCATCAGAGCAACCCACCTTGTCTGGCCCACCCAAATTTCAGCCCAAACCCTCCCCCTCCCTCCCTGTCTATTTAATTGATGGGTCCATCCCATATGAAAGGAAAACATCTTCCATTGACTTTGAAATGTCAAGCCAACTAAAGGAATAGTAAGGAAGATTTTATGGCAAATATTTTCTTGTTTTCACGATGAATATTTGACTTTTGCTGTGATGACCCAAAATGTCATCTTTAAATTTAATAAATAATTTCGTGTACTAAGACCTCAAAAAATACCATGTATAATTTCTCGACTTACGTGCGCAGTCCGTACAATTTTCGAAAAGTTTTTATGTGAAAAATAGATTAAAATGTAAAATAAAGCTTTAAAACTCAACTGAGTTGACTTTGGTCAATATTTTGAGCAAACGGACCCGGATTAATATTTTGACAATTCCGGTAGGTCCGTAACGTGATTTGGGACTTGGACGTATGCCCGGAATCGAATTTCGAGGTCCCTAACCCGAGATATGAAATTTTGATAAAAAATTAAAAACTTGAAAGCTTAATGATTTTTAAGAAATTACTGAAGTTGGATTTATTGACCTCGGGTCCGTATTTTGGTTCCGGAGCCCGATGTAGGTCCACTATAATATTTATGACTAGTATACCGAATTTGGTGAGAATCGGAGTTGATTTGACGTGATTAAAACGTCCGGTTGTAAAAATATAAGATTTAAAGTTTTCATGAAAATTCCCTTTGAATTGGTGTCCGATTCATAGTTCTAGGTGTTATTTTGGCGCTTTGATCGTGCGAGCAAGTTCGTATGATATTTTAAGACTTGTGTGCATGCTTGGTTTGGAGCCTCGATGGCTCGGGTGAGTTTTAGATATGATATGGGATAATTTTGAACTTAGAAAATCTGATTTTTCTGCAACTTCAGGCTTCTGGTATTTCCTTCATCGCGTTCGCGAATGTACTCTCGCGAACGTGAAGAGAAAAATGGGCTGGCTAAATTTTCCTTCTTCGCGAAAGCGAATATTGGGCCGCGAACGCGAAGCTATGGGGACTTACCCTTCGCGAATGCGAACGCGGAACTTTGGAGGCCTGGGGTAAGGGTCAGTTGTCCTTCTACGCGAACGCGAGCACTGGCATGCGAATGCGAAGGCCAGGGGGAAAAAGTCTTCGCGAACGTGAAGGAGGACTCGCGAACGCAAAAGCCACGGGCTGCTATTTATCGCGAACGCAACAGGCCCTTCATGAACGCGAAGAAGGCCTGACGCTTGTGACTTAAAACAGAACCAAAACGGGAGTTTTCCCATTTTTCACAAACCCTCAATTATAACTCGGCTTAGGGGCGATTTCTAAGGAGTTTTTCACGATTTCGAACTACGTAAGTGTTCTTTATCATATAGTGATTGTATTTCATCAATCTAAGTCTATATTCATCATTATTTCGGATTTAGACGGAAGAAATTGTAATTTTTGTAAAACTTTCCAAAAAGAAATATTTAGATTTGAAGGTCCATTTGACATCGGAATTGGATAATTTTTATATGGTTGAACTCGTCTCGGAATGGATGTTCGAATTTCGTAAGTTTTTCTGAGATTTGAGATGTGGGTCCCACTGTCGAATATTTAAATGAATTTCAGATTTTTATCCGGAAAATTTGTAAATTCATATGGAATTAATTCCTATGATTCGTATTGAGTATATTAAATTGTTTGTGAATAGATTCGAAGCTTTCGGAGACAAATATAAAAGGAAAATATGTAGTTGAGTAATTGATTGGAATTTGCAAAGCGAGGTAAGTGTCGTGGTTAACCTTGACTTGAGGGAATAGAACTCTTAAATTATTTGTTATGTGAAATGCATGTGAACGACGTATAGGCGAGGTGATGAATGTCTATACATTGTCAAATTAATTGTTTGCGTATTTGCTTGAAAAATCATAAATTATTTTAAATCATGAATTAATTGTTATAATAATTGTTTCTCTCCTATTCTTTGTCAAATATAAATTCTTGAATTCTTGCATTAATTGTTACATGCTATTTGAATTATGTGCCTTAATTGTTATTTGACATTTAACATATTAAATATTAAACTGCATATTTTCTCTCTGATTTCCATAATAATTTGCTATTTGCCTAGTTTGTTTCATAATTAAATCATAATTATTGTATGTTGGTTGTCTTTAATTTTATATTAATTGTTGCATCTATTGGGGAAATTCTTGTATAAGAATTGGTAAATGAATATGTTGGAGGAGTGCGTTGCACGCCGCAACAGGATTGATTATAATGAATATATTGGAGGATCGGGTTGCACGCCACAACAGAATTAATTATAATGAATATATTGGAGGATCGAGTTGCACGCTGCAACAGACTTATTAAAAGTCTATATTGGAGGATCGGGTTGCACGCCGCAACAGACTTATTAAAAGTCCATATTGGAGGATCGGGTTGGATACCGCAATAGACTTATTTAAAAGTTGGCATATATATATATATATATATATNCAACAGACTTGATTAAAATGAATATATTGTGAGAGCGGGTTGCACGCTGCAACAGAACTGAATGTGAATATATTGTAAGAGCGGGTTGAACGCTGCAACAGAATTGAATGTGAATATATTGTGAGAGCGGATTGCACGCTGCAACAGAACTGAATGTGAATATATTGTGAGAGCGGGTTGTACCCTGCAACAGAATTGTTGGAAATGATAACTGGTTATGACTGCTGAGTTGGCTTCAATTGTTATAAACGAGTTACCCGATTTATTTCTATTATTATTGTTGTTACTAATATTGCGTACAGGAAATATAAGTGACCCGCCTTAGCCTCGCCACTACTTCGTCGAGGTTAGGCTCAGCACTTACCAGTACATGAGGTCGGTTGTACGTATACTACACTCTGCAATTCTTGTGCAGATTTTGGAGTTGGTCCGAGCGGCGTACCATAGACTTGCTCGGATTTCAGCTACTCAGATGAGACTTGAAGTATAATTGCATGGCGTTCGCAGTTCTGAAGTCCCCATCTACATTACTTTAGTTGTGTGTTTGTTTCCAGACAGCTTTATTTTATTCAGACCTTTATTTTTAATTATTCAAGAAGCTCGTGCACTTGTGACACCAATTCTAGGATGGTATTTAGACACCGTTATTATTTTATGGATTATTCATTATATTTTAGACTTTACTTCCGCAATTATTGTTTGTTATTAATAAATTTAAAAATTATTTTAAAAACAGATAATATTATTCTAACGTTGGCTTGCCTAGCAAGTAAAATGTTAGGCGCCATCACGGTCCGAAGGTGGGAATTTTGGGTTGTGATAGTTGGTATCATAGCACTAGGTTACATAGGTCTCACGAGTCACGAGCAAGCTTAGTAGAGTCTGAAGGATCGGTACGGAGACGTCTGTACTTATCTCTCAGAGGCTATAAAGTTTAGGAACAATATCACTTCTTTCATTCCTTATCGTGCGGCATTGATTTTGCTTGAAACCTATATCGCATATTCCTTTGTATCTACTTGTGTAAGACATTGCGCACTCGATAGCAGTTGTGCGTCGACGGTTATTGATCCCGCAGATGAACTACGAGGGAGCTAGAGATGCTCAAACATTACCTCAACGTGTAATTCCGACTGAAGATGCGGACGTATAAAGAGATCACCTAGTGAATAATGTGGGGAGTGCAACGTACCATGGCATCTGGTTGATTTATACGAGTTGTGAATGTTAATATTGTGGACTATCGGACGTGGTGAACTATGACTTCGCTCCGAGTGAGGGAGTCCACTATCAATGAATGGATTGCGAGTCATGTGTTATATCAGCTTTGGCCTGAAATGTATATATGTGGTACTGAAAGGTTCCCCAAAAATTTACACATGTTTAAGGCCTGCGATTTTGTAGAGGATAAGGTAGGGACTTGCGGTATGTCCGCCTACTTAATAATCCTATACTTCAAGTACCAAAGGAGTTAGAGAAACAACTTTAAATCTATAGAATGTTTACTTAGCGTGGATGTCATGGTTACAGATTTTGGGGTGCTTCGGAGGAAGCACAGTGGTTGACAAGATTCTGGACTAAGAATTGTCTGTATGGAGCTCTACTTTTGTGATCATTGTATATAAATAGGGGTAAAGTTTACCCCAAAGAAGAATCGAAGAGTATGTTAAGAAATGGGGCAGCTCAACAGTGTTGAGTCAGCATAACAAAAGAAGAAATTAGCCTTGGGAGAGATAATTCTCCACAGGTGTCTGTGGCAAGCCTATGAAAAAGGCAGACCAGCCAGTACAACACCGCCCGCTTGGCTCGGTTCTCAGAAATACTTTTGAAAGAG
Organism: Nicotiana otophora; assembly: GCA_000715115.1. Lineage (NCBI taxonomy): Eukaryota > Viridiplantae > Streptophyta > Magnoliopsida > Solanales > Solanaceae > Nicotiana > Nicotiana otophora. The sequence continues at coordinate 65,910 of AWOL01S0026052.1, read as the reverse complement.
TTTTTTTCCCGGATACTCCATAATGCATGGCGTATAGGGTTTGAGCGATTGCATCAGGTCAGCATGGCAGTGTCATAATATACCATCAGGTTCAATAAGTTAGCCCGTCATATTCCTACTTTGCTTCCTACAGCCAGAGAGCGAGTCCACAGACTCATTAAAGGATTTAATTATGATCGTAAAATTTTATATGACTCGGGAGCTACAAGCTGATACTTTATTTCCACTAGTGGTGGAAATGTCCAAGATATAAAACGTGTTCGGGGTGAGGAAAAAGGAAATTAAGGAGACCAAGACGTCTCGAGGATTCTAGGGGATTTAGTGGATTCTACTATGCGAGTATAAATTATTATGGCGGGGGCTCGGGTAGTCGGCCAGCCTAGTTCGCACATCGGATTAATCGAGTCGCTCCAGTAAGCTCTTTTAATGCACCACTGACATGAGTTTCCTACAATGGTTATTCAAGTTATCTGGCACAGACTCAATATGACCATCCAGACCCGCAAAGGGGTTGTTATGAATACGGTGTTACTAGACACATCATGAGAAAATTATCCTAGACTCGGGAGAGACATATTTCATTAAAGCACTCAGTCTACGTGCCCTATTGCAGTTACTACACCACCCACACGACCAGTTAAGGGTGGAGGACAGGCGGGTAGAATGCGTCATAGAGGTGGAGACTCGGCCGTTGTTATAATTGTTTTATGGTATGGTGGAGGTCGTTACATCAGATGGTATCATTAAATGTACGACCTCGATTTAATATAAATGAATAATTTCCTTAACTTGATTTGGTTCTGAGTATCAAGACGAGTCCTCCTATTGTGCTCCACTTATGAGTGAGCTTCGTAATTCTATAATGTACTTATGTGTTTACTTCTATTGGGAGGTTTTATAGAGATAACTACACCTATCATTCCATGATGAACTCTAATAAGATCTGTGAGACTAAAGGTGCCTTTCTGGTACTTATTTTGGTATGTTTTGATGTATTTCCGGATAATTAATTAAAAATTATGAATTATATACCCTACCGGTGTGATGTTCATTATGTGTTGTAATTTTGTTTAACGAAAGTTATTTAAAAGGAGAAAATGGAAAGTTTGGATTAGCAAGATGTGCATATTACTTGTGATTCAGAACTGAGGCCGAGGTCCTCATATTTTAAAATAAATTGATATGTTTAAACCGGGCTATGAGCTGCGGTGGAAGTTATATAAGGACGAGATACTTGTGATAAATAATTCTTGTGTTTAAATTCTCCCTTATGAAATTAAATTTATACTATAGTACTAATAGGGAGTCATGTCTGCTAGGCTTATTTAAAAATATTTGTATGAAATTCTCTATGCATACTTGCCAAATTCGTGTTGTAATATTGAGTTGTAACCTACGAGATAGGTGCCCGCCCAGATGGCGTTAAATATGACTCATTAATTCGGGTAAATAATTATGAGGTCTTCATGCCTTGCATCTCGTTCTTAGTATTGTGAAGGTTTGAAACGAGATTTTTGTTAACATAAAGTTAATTGATGGTTCTATAATTGATTATGAATGACTATTAAGACCAGATTGACCTAGAAGGGTGCCCCATTTAGATGGTCAGACGAGTGTGAGTTGAGCTTTCAGAAGCTCAAAACCACTTTGACTACAACACTAGTGTTGGTATTACACACAGGTTCAGGATCGTATACGGTATATTGTGACGCCTCTCACATTGGGCTCGGTGCAGTATTAATGCAAGATGGCAAGGTAATTGCATATGCGTCGCGGCAATTGAAAGTTCACGAGAAGAATTATCTTGTTCGTGACTTAGAATTGACAGCCATTGTTTATGCGCTGAAGATTTGGAGGCATTACCTCTACGGTGTCTCATGTGAGGTATTTACTGATCATCGTAGCCTTCAGTATTTGTTCAAACAAAAAGATCTTAATTTGAGGTAGAGAAGATGGTTGGAGTTGTTGAAAGACTATGATATCACCATTTTGTATCACCCCGTAAAGGCCAATGTGGTGGCCGATGCTTTGAGTAGAAAGGCTGTGAGTATGGGCAATCTTGCGTATATTTCGGTTGGTGAGAGGCTATTAGCTGCAGATGTTCAGACTTTAGCTAATCAGTTCGTGAGGTTAGATGTTTCAGAACCCAGTCGGGTTCTAGCTTATACAGTAGCTCGGTCTTCTTTATATGAGCGCATCAGAGAGAGGCAATAATGATGATCCCCATTTACTTATCCTTAAGCACACGGTGCGACACGATGATGCCAAGCAGGTTGTTGTAGGGGAAGATGGGGTTCTGCAAATGCAGGGTCGTATTTGTGTGCCTAATGTGGATGGGCTTCGTGAATTAATTCTTGAAGAAGCACACGGTTCCAGTATTCTATTCATCCAGGTACCGCCGAAATGTATCAAGATTTGCGGCAATATTATTGGTGGAGGAGAATGAAAAAGGATAAAGTTACATATGTAGCTCGGTGTCTGAATTGTTAGCAAGTTAAGTACGAGCATCAGAGACCTGGTAGTTTGCTTCAAAAGTTAGAAATTCCTGAGTGGAAGTGGGAGCGTATCACTATGGATTTTGTTGTTGGGCTCCCACGGACTCAGAGAAAATTTGATACAGTTTGGGTCATTGTGGACAGGTTGACCAAGTCAGCACATTTCATTCCAGTGACAGTTACCTATTCTTCAGAAAGGTTAGCTGAAATTTACATTCGTGAGATTATCTGCCTACACGGTTTGCCCGTGTCTATTATTTCAGATCGAGGTACGCAATTTACCTCACACTTCTGGAGGGCTGTACAGCGTGAGTTAGGTATGCGGGTTGAGTTGAGTACAACATTTCATCCACTGACAAACGGACAGTCAGAGCACACCATTCAGATATTGGAAGCTATGCTTCGCGCTTGTGTTATAGACTTTGGAGGTTCTTGGGATTAGTTCTTGCCACTTGCGGAGTTTGCTTATAATAATAGCTACCAGTCGAGCATTCAGATGGCTCCATATAAGGCTTTATACGGAAGGCGATACCGTTCGCCGGTTGGCTGGTTTGAACCGGGAGAGGCTCGGCTGTTGGGTACCAATTTGGTAAAGGATGCCTTGGATAATGTCAAGATTATTCAGGATCGACTTCGCACAGCTCAGTCTAGGCAAAAGAGTTATGTCGACCGTAAAGTTCATGATATTGCATTCATGGTTGGAGAAAGAATATTGCTCAGAGTTTCACCTATGAAAGGTGTAATGAGGTTCGGAAAGAAGGGCAAGTTAAGCCCTAGGTATATCGGACCCTTTGAAATTCTTGAAAGGGTGGGTGAAGTAGCCTATAGGCTTGCATTACCACCTAGTTTATCAGCAGTTCATCCGGTGTTCCATGTGTCTATGCTTCAAAAATATCTTGATGATCCGTCCCATGTGTTAGATTCCAGCTCAGTCCAATTGGATAAAGATTTGACTTACGAGGAGGAGCTAGTGGCTATTCTAGCCCGGCAGGTACGACAGTTGAGGTCTAAGAGTTATCCTTTAGTTCGGGTGCAATAGATAGGTCAGCCGGTAGAGGCATCTACTTGGGAGTCCGAGTCGGACATGAGGAGTAAATATCCACACCTTTTCTCCTGCTCAGGTACTTTTTCTAACTCCGTTTGAGGACGAACGTTTGTTTAAAGATGGAGAATGTGATGACCCAAAATGTCATATTTAAATTTAATAACTATTTGTGTTCTAAGACCTCAAAAAGCACCATGTATAATTTCTCGACTTGCGAGCGTAGTCCGTACAATTTTCCGAAAAGTGTTTATGTGAAAAATAGATTAAAATGTGAAATAGAGCTTTAAAACTCAACTGAGTTGACTTTGGTCAACATTTTGAGTAAACGGACCCAGATCAATATTTTGACAATTTCGGTAGGTCCGTATCGTGATTTGGGACTTGGACATATGCCCGAAATCGAATTGTGATGTCCCTAACCTGAGATATGGAATTTTGATGAAAAATTAAAAGCTTGAAAGCTTAATGATTTTTAAGAAATTACTGAAGTTGGATTTATTGACCTCGGGTTCGTATTTTGGTTTCGGAGGCCGATATAGGTCCGCTATAATATTTATGACTAATCTGTCATATTTGGTGAGAATCAGAGTTGATTTGACGTGATTCGGATGTTCGATTGTAAAAATATAAGATTTATTTCTTGAAAATTTTCTTTGAATTGGTGTCCGATTCGTAGTTCTAGGTGTTATTTTGGCGATTTGATCGCGCGAGTAAGTTTGTATGATGTTTTAAGACTTGTGTGTATGTATGGTTTGGAGCCCCGAGGGCTCGGGTGAGTTTCGGAAAGGATAAGGGATGATTTTGAACTTAGGAAATCTGATTGTTCTGCATCTTCAGGCTTCTGGTATTTCCTTCATCGCGTTCGCGAATGTACTCTCGCGAACGCGAAGAGCAAAATGGGCTGGCTGAATTTTCCTTCTTCGCGAACGCGAATATTGGGTCGCGAACGCGAAGCTATGGGGACTTAACCCTTCGCGAATGCGACCAGCTCAACGCGAAGCTTTGGAGGCCTTAGGGATGGGTCAGTTGTCCTTCTACGCGAACGCGAGCACTGGCACGCGAACGCGAAGGCCAGGGGGAAAGAGTCTTTGCGAACGGGAAGGAGGACTCGCGAACGCAAAAGCCACGGGCTGCTATTCATCGCGAACGCGACAGGCCCTTTGCGAACGCGAAGAAGGCCTGACGCATGTCACTTAAAATAGAACCAAAACGGGATTTGTCCCATTTTTCACAAACCCTCAATTATAACTCGGCTTAGGGGCGATTGCTAAGGAGTTTTTCACGATTTCGAACTAGGTAAGTGTTCTTTATCATATAGTGATTGTATTTCATAAATCTAAGTCTATTCATCATTTATTTCGGATTTAGATGGAAGAAATTGAAATTTTTGTAAAACTTTCCAAAAACGAAAAAATTACATTTGAAGGTCCATTTGACATCGAAATTGGATAATATTTATATGGTTGGACTCGTCTCGGAATGGGTGTTCGGATTTCATAAGTTTTTCTGAGATTTGAGACGTCAGTCCCACTGTCGAATATTTAAATAATTTTTGGAGTTTTATCCGGAAAATTTATAAATTCATATGGAATTAATTCCTATGATTTGTATTGAGTATATTGAATTGTTTGTGAATAAATTTGAAACTTTCAGAGATAAATTTAAAAGGAAAAGTTATGGTTGAGTAACTGAATGGAATTTGCAAAGTGAGGTAAGTGTCGTGGTTAACCTTGAGTTGAGGGAATAGAACCCTTAAATTATTTGTTATGTGAAATACATGTAAACGACGTATAGGCGAGGTGATGAGTGTCTATACGTCGTCAAATTAATTATTTGCGTATTTACTTGAAAACTCATAAATTCTTTTAAATCATTAATTAATCTTTATAATAATTATTTCTCTCCTATTTTTGGTCAAATATTAATTCTTGAATTGTTGCATTAATTGTTAAATGCTATTTGAATTATGTGCCTTAATTGTTATTTGACATTTAGCATATTAAATATTAAACTGCATATTTTCTCTTTGATTTCCATAATAATTTGCTCTTTGTCTTGTTTGTTTCATACTTAAATCATAATTATTGTATGCTGGTTGTCTTATAATTTTATATCAATTGTTGCATCTATTGAGGAAATTCTTCTATAAGAATTGGTAAATGAATATGTTGGAGGAGCGGATTGCATGCCGCAACAGGATTGATTATAATGAATATATTGGAGGATCGGGTTGCACGCCGCAACAGAATTAATTATAAAATAAATATATTGAAGGATCGGGTTGCACGCCGCAACAGACTTATTAAAAGTCCATATTGGAGGATCGGGTTGCACGCCGCAACAGACTTATTTAAAAGTCGATATACATATATATATATATTGGGGGATAAGGTTGCATGCCACAACAGACTTGATTAAAATAAATATATTGTGAGAGCGGGTTGCACGCTGCAACAGAATTGAATGTGAATATATTGTGAGAGCGGATTGCACGCTGCAATAGAACTGAATGTGAATATATTGTGAGAGCGGGTTGCACGCTGCAACAGAATTGAATGTGAATATATTGTGAGAGCGGATTGCACGCTGCAATAGAACTGAATGTGAATATATTGTGAGAGCGGGTTGCACCCTGCAACTGAATTGTTGGAAAGGATAACTGGTTATGACTGCTGAGTTGGCTTCAATTGTTATAAACGAGTTACCCGATTTATTTCTATTATTGTTGTTGTTACTAATATTGCGTACAGGAAATGTAAGTGACCCGCCTTAGCCTCGCCACTACTTCGTCGAGGTTAGGCTCAGCACTTACCAGTACATGAGGTCGGTTGTACGTATACTACACTCTGCAATTCTTGTACAGATTTTGGAGTTGGTCCCAGCGGCGTACCATAGACTTGCTCGGATTTCAGCTACTCAGAGGAAACTTGAAGTATAATTGCACGGCGTTCGCAGTTCTGAAGTCCCCATCTACATTACTTTAGTTGTGTGTTTGTTTCCAGACAGCTTTATTTTATTCAGACCTTTATTTATAATTATTTAAGAAGCTCGTGCACTTGTGACACCAATTCTAGGATGGTATTTAGACACCGTTATTTTTTTTATGGATTATTCACTATATTTTAGACTTTACTTCCGCAATTATTCTTGTTATTAATAAATTTAAAAATTATTTTAAAAATGGATAATATTATTCTAACGTTGGCTTGCCTAGCAAGTGAAATGTTAGGCGCCATCACGGTCCGAAGGTGGAAATTTCGGGGCGTGACACTTGCCAAGCTCATGACATCATTAATGACATCAATGAAGCAATCCTAAACACTATAAATAGGTGTCTTGCTCTCATTGTAAGACATGCCAAACAAAGAGAAAGAGAGTGATATACACAGTAAGAAGCTACATACTATGTGAAGAAAAATATAGAGAGTTTGAGCAGTATTGTAGTGAGGTAGAAATATCAAAAGAGTGTTATTTCTTTTGAGTGTTTAGTGGTCTTGGAGTATTTTAATCGGTACCACAAATTATAAAATCCTTGCTATAGTGAAATCAATTGCTTCCCTTGAGCTGTGGTTTTTCTCTTATTCTAAAGGGTTTTTCACGTAAAAATCTGATGTTCTTATTTATCTTATTATTGTCGTTGATTACTGTATTTTAGTAATCCGCACTTATTACAGTCGTATACTGTGAATATTATTTCTACAAGAGTTAATTTTCCCAACATTAATGTCCTACTCTTTTCTAATCGTATCTAATCATGCACGACTATACATTCATCTTAGCAACAATCATATTTTAATCTTATGTGCAGCATTTTTATCTATCACACTATTCTCCTGAAAAATCGTGCCTACATAACATAAAACCTTGTCTACAAAAGAATTTGCCAATATTATTCCAGATATTGTAGTGAACTTTCAGGATAGAGGGTGCAAGGTTGAGGAAGGAACCCAAAACTATGAATTAAGGGTTGAAATTTGATGGTTGTAAGTATACACATCTTAGCAACACATATTTTAATCTTCGCTGTTTCTTTCGCAATATGAAAATTGTACTGGTGAATTAGAGTGAGGTTCAAACTCAAAAAGACAAAAGTTGCACCAAGAAGAAAAAACGGAAAGAAAAAGAGAAGATAATTCGTGTCAATCAAGTTAGTGTCATGTTAATTCATTGGCTCTAATTTATGTGAATCTATTTCATGCACCACAAAATTTAAGGAACAAAATGATTGTTGAAACTTGTATTGTTAAATATATTATAATATTTATGTAAGTTATAAGACTCTTGAAACTTGTGATTTTAAATATGTCATAACATGTGTGTCGCTATAAAAACTTATCACTATGAGTAAAAAAAATATTAAATCAAACTAAGGGAAGTAAACATAATATCAGAACTACTGTCACGATCCGAAATTCCCACCTTCGGGACCATGATGATGACTAACATTTCACTTGCTAGGCAAGCTAATGTTAAAATAATCTTAACTATTTTTAAACAAATCATTTCACTTGCTAGGCAAGCTAACGTTAGAATAATCTTAACCATTTTTAAACAAATCAAATTAAACATATGTCAATTACTGAAATAAAGTGTGGAAGACCATAACCACCGGATCATCTAAATACATCCCCGAATCTAGTGTCACAAGTGCACGAGCTACTAGAATAATATAAATAAAGGCCTGAATAAAATTCAAGCTGTTTGTGAGATAATACACAGCTAAAATAAAGTAGAAGGGACTTCAGAACTGCGGATGCTGTGTAGTTATACCTCAAGTATCCTTTGGGTAGCTGAATCCGAGCAAGTATATGGTACGCCGCTGGGACCAACTCCAAAATCTACACAAGAAGTGCAGAGTGTAGTATGAGTACAACCGACCCCATGTACTCCGCAAGTGTCGAGCCTAACCTCGACGAAGTAGTGACGAGGCTATGACAAGATACCTACGTAAACAACCTGTGCAAGTATATACATATACAAAGCAATATTGAACACAGTAATTAACAAATTTTACAAATTTGGGAGGGAACATGTGAAGGGAAATGGTATAAAAATATCAGCCAGGGAAGTGTCACGTAGCAACCAAATAATTCACCAACAATAAAATAGGTAGCTGAAATATAAAAATGGCACAACACCACCCTTCGTGCTTTTACTCCCATCCTTCCCATGAAATGATAAATAAATAATATGAATGACACAGCATCACCTTTCGTGCTTTAACTCTCTTTCTTGCCACAATATGATGAATATATAATTTAAATGGCGCAGCATCACCCTTCGTGCTTTAACTCTCTTCCTCACTTTATAAATCAATAAATAATAATGTGAAAATGGCACGGCATCACCCTTCGTACTTTTACACTCTTCCTCACCATGGCAATGATAATATAAATTCGGAAGAGTATTTTAAATGCGGGGATCTATACTTATCAATCAATTTAATACCAGAATACCGACCTCTCCTTCTAAACTATTCAACAATAATTAAATTAATAATAATTTCATGAATAATGATCAAATAAACTATAATAAACTTAAGTAGAAATATCTTAATTAAATAGGCAATTATTCAAAATGAATAAATTTCACCCACATGCTTTGACTCAACCACAATGCATAAGTACTCGTCACCTTACATATACGTTGTACCCGCACATTAAATCACGTAAACAATAGACAAACACGTCCTACTCCCTCAAGTCAAGGTTAACCACGATACTTACCTCGCTTTGCAACCAACTCAAGATTCCAATAAACCTTTGCCTCACAAATTAGTGTCTGAATACCTCGAATCTAGTCACAAATAATTTAATATACTCAACACGAATTATATAAACCAATTCTATATGAAAATATTAAATTTTCCAATTAACATACGAAATTTAATTCAAAAATTAACAATGGGGCCCACATATCAGAATAAAAAAAATTATAAAATGTGAACGCCCATTCAATTACGAGTCCAACCATATAAATTTTACCAAATTTCGACATCAACTCGACCTTCAAATCTCTAAATCTATTTTCAAATTTCCAGGCCCAAAATCCTCGAATATCACCTCAAAAATATGTAATCTAGTCGAAATACTAAATGACAATAAAATATTATTGACTAACAATGATAACAAGTGACTTACCTCAAGAATATCCGTAAAATCCCTTTAAACAATCGCCCTAAACCGTGTGTTTGAAGTTCAAAAATGAGAAAGAACCTTGGAACCCCTCGTTTTAACACTGCCAGTGTTTTCGCATTTGCAAAATTTTAACCGCTTCTGCGGTCTGTCTTCCGCTTCTGCGCCTCCTTCGCTCCTGCGGACTCACTTTTGCGAAGAAGTTGTTCGCTTCTGCGGACCTTACGCTTCTGCGATGCCCCGTCCGCATCTGCGGTCTCGCAGGTACGGAAATTCCCTCGCACCTGCGACCACTACCTCGCCAGCCCACTACCCGCATCTGCGCTTTACAAGCTCGCTTCTGCGAGCTCGCACCCGTGAGAAACTTTTCGCAGGTGCGATTGCATCAGTAGGAAGCAACTTCCAGCTTTGTTCTAAGTCCAAATGTTTGATCCGTTAACCATCCTAAACTCACCGGAGGCCCCCGAGACCTCTACCAAATATACCAAAAAGTCCTAAAATATCATACGGACCTACTCGGGGTCTCAAATCACGTTGAACAACGTCAAAACTACAATTCGCACCTCGATTCGAACTTAATGAATTTATGAAAAATTCAATTCTAAAACTCGCGCCGAAACACGTCAAAACAGTCCGGAATGACCTATATTTTTGCATGTAAGTCCCAAATGACATAACGGAGTTATTCCAACTTTCGGAATCAAAATTCGAGCCCGATATCAATAAAAGTCAATTTGTGGTCAAACTTTGGAATCTTTAAACTTTCAAACTTCTAATTTTTCAGTAAATGACAATAACTCAATCTAGGGACCTCCAAATTAAATTCTGAGCATACGCCCAAGTCCCAAATTATAATACGGACCTATCGGAACTGTAAAAACACTAATTTGGGACAATTTGCTCAAAATTTTGACCAAAGTCAACTTAAGTGAGTTTTAAAGCACTATTTTATATTTTTATTAATTTTTCACATAAATATTTTATAAAAAAATATACGGACTGCGCACGTAAGTCGAGAAATGCTAAATGATGCTATTCGGTGTATTAGAGCACAGAATTGAAGTATAAATTTAAAGATAACCAATTGGGTCATCACATTCTCCACCTCTAAAACAAACATTCGTCCTCGAACGGAATTAGAAAAAGTACCTGGGTTGGTGAAAAGGTATGGATATCTACTCCACATGTCAGACTCAGACTCCCAAGTAGATGCTTTAACCGGCTGACCTCTCCATTGTACTCGAACTGATGGATAACTCTTAGACCTCAATTGTCGGACCTGCCGGGCTAGAATAGCTACCGGCTCCTCCTCATAAGTCAAATCCTTGTCCAATTGGAGTGAGCTGAAATATAACACATGGGATGGATCACCATGATATTTTCGGAGCATAGACACATAGAACACCGGATGAACTGCTGATAAACTAGGTGGTAGTGCAAGTTTGTAGGCTACTTCACCCACCCTTTTAAGAATTTCAAAGGGTCCGATATACCTAGGGCTCAACTTGCCCTTCTTTCCGAATCTCATTACACCCTTCATAGGTGAAACCCGGAGCAATACTCTTTCTCCAACCATGAATGCAACCTCAAAAACCTTACGATCAACATAACTATTTTTCCTAGACTGAGTTGTGCGGAGTCGATCCTGAATATTCTTGGCCTTATCCAAGGCATCCTGTACCAAATCGGTACCCAACAATCGAGCCTCTCCCGGTTCAAACTAGATAACTGGCGAATAACATCGCCTCTCATATAATGCTTCATATAGATCCATCTGAATACTCGACTAGTAGATGTTATTATAGGCAAACTCCGTAAGTGGCACGATCCTAAGAATCTCCGAAATCCATAACACAAGCGCGAAGCATATCTTCTAATATTTGAATAGTGCACACGGAATGTCCGTCCGTCTAAGGATGAAATGTTTTACTCAACTCAACCCGCGTGCCTAAATCATGATGTACAACCCTCCAGAAGTGTGAGATGAACTCCGCACCTTGATCATAAATGATAGACACGGGCACACTATAAAGGCTGACAATCTCGCGGATGTAAATCTCCGCTAACCGCTCTGAAGAATAGGTAACTGCTACTGGAATGAAATGTGCTGACATGGTCAACCTGTCCACAATGACCCATACTACGAACTTTCTCTGAGTCCGTCGAAGCCCAACAACAAACTCCATAGTGATACGCTCCCACTTCCACCCAGAAATTTCTAACTTCTGAAGCAAACCACCAGGTCTCTAATGCTCGTACCTAACTTGCTGACAATCTAGACACCGAGCTAAATATGCAACTATATCCTTTTTCATTCTCCTCCACCAATAACGTTGCCGCAAATCTTGATACATTTTGGCGGTACCCGGATGAATAGAATACTGAAAACTGTGGGCCTCCTCAAGAATTAATTCATGAAGCCCATCCACATTAGGCACACAAATACGATCCTGCATCCGCAAAATTCCATCTTTCCCACAGCAACCTACTTGGCACCACCGTGTCGCACCATGTCCTTATGGACAAGCAAATGAGGATCATCATATTGTCGCTCTCTGATGCACTCATATAAGGAAGACAGAGCAACTATGCAAGATAGAACTCGATAGAATTCTGAAACATCTAACCTCACGAATTGATTGGCCAAAGTTTGAACATCTGAAGCTAACGGCCTCTCACCTACCGCAATATACGCAATGTTGTCCATACTCATAGCCTTTCTACTCAAAGCATCGGCCACCACATTGGCCTTTCCGGTGTGATACGAAATGGTGATATCATAGTCTTTCAACAGCTCCAACCATCTTCTCTACCTCAAATTGAGATCTTTTTGTTTGAACAGATACTATAGGCTACGATGATCAGTGAATACCTCACACAACACATCATAAAGGTAATGCCTCCAAATCTTTAGCGCACGAACAATGGCTGCCAATTCTAAGTCATGAACAAGGTAATTCTTCTCATGAACTTTCAACTGCCGTGACGCATAAGCAATCACTCTACCATCTTGCATTAATACTGCACCAAGCCCAATGCGAGATACATCACAATATACCGTATAAGATCCTGAACCTGTGGGCAATACCAACACTGGCGCCGTAGTCAAAGCAGTCTTTAGCTTCTGAAAGCTCAACACACACTCGTCTGACCATCTGAATGGGGCCCCCTTCTAGGTCAATTTGGTCAGTGGGGCTGCTATGGATGAAAACTCCTCCACGAATCGGCGATAATAACCCGCCAAACCCAAGAAACTCCGGATCTCTGTAGGTGAAGTAGGTCTAGGCCAATTCTAAATGCCTCAATCTTGTTAGGATCCACTTTTATGCCTTATGCCGATACAACATGCCCCAAAAAGGCAACTGGGTCTAACTAAAGTTCGCATTTTAAAAATTTGGCATATAACTAATTATTCTTCAAATTGTGAAGCACAATCTGAAGATGCTGCTCATGCTCCTCTTGACTGCTGGAGTAAATCAAGATATCATCAATGAATACAATTACAAAAGAATCAAAATAGGGCTTGAACACCCGGTTTATCAAATCCATAAATGTTGCTCGGGCATTTATCAGCCCATATGACATTACTAGGAATTCATAATGCCTATACCGAGTCCGAAAAGCTGTCTTAGGAAAATCGAATGCCCTAATCTTCAACTGATGGTAATAAGACCTCAAATCTATCTTTGAAAATACCTTGGCACCCTGAAGCTCGAATAAGTCATCAATTCTTTGCAACAAATACTTGTTCTTGATAGTAGCCTTGTTCAACTGCCGATAATCTATACACATCCGTATTGAACCATCTTTCTTTTTTACAAATAACACTGGTGTACCCCAGAGCGAGACGCTAGGTCTAATGAATCCCAGGTCAAGTAAGTCTTGTAACTGTTTCTTCAATTCCTTTAGCTCCGGCGGGCCCATACGGTATGGTGGAATAGAAATGGGCTGGGTGCTCGGAGCCAAATCAATGCAAAAGTCAATATCTATGTCGGGTGGCATCCCCAACAAATCTGCAGGAAATACATCTGGAAACTCACGAACAACTGGGACTGAATCCATAGAAGGAACATCCGTACTAGAATCGCGAATATGAGCCAAATAAGCTAGACAACCCTTCTCGACCATACGTCGAGCCTTCACATAAGAGATAACCTTGCTAGTAGAATGGCCAGGAATCTCTTTCCACTCTAATTGAGGTAACCCCGGCATGGCTAAGGTCACCATTTTGGCGTGACAATCCAATATAGCATGATAAGGTGACAACCACTCCATACTCAAGATGACATCAAAATCTACCATATCAAGAAGTAGAAGATCCACGCTAGTCTCAAGACTCCCAATAGTAACCACACACGAACGATAAACATGATCTACCAGCACAAAATCTCCCACCAGTGTGGATACACACAAAAGCACTCAGAGAATCACGAGGCACAACCAGATATGAAGCAAAATAGGGGGACACATAGGAATAAGTAGATCCCGAATCAAATAGAACCGAAGCATCTCTATGGCAAACTGGAACAATACCTGTGATCACAGCATCAGATAACTTGACCTCAGGCCTAGCTGAAAAAGTATAAAATTGGGGCTGGGCCCCACCACTCAGAGATACATCTCTGGGATGGCCTTTAACTGGCTGGCCTCCACCTCTAACGATCTGACCTCTACCTCTAGTTGTCTGAACCCTGCCGCTAGCTGGCTGGGCGGGTGGCGGAACAGATGGTGCTGGAATCATAGCACGCGAACCCTCATGCATGCTGCCTTGAAACCTGGGGCAAAATCTAGCAACGTGCCTAAGGTCACCACAAGTATAACAAGCCCTCAGCTGTTGTGACTGCTGACCCTGGAACTGGCCATATAAACCTAGATAACCACCCATTGGAGGTACACTAATAGGAGCTGGTGGTGCACTATAAGCTAACTGGTCAGGATGAGACGCAATAGGACCACAACTCCCTGAAGCACCATGAGATACCTAGAGTGCTGACTGAAACGGCCTGGGAGGATGGCCTCTACCAAAATTACCCCTGCCTCCAGACGAGGCACCACTGAACCCACCGAACTGACGAGGTCTCTTATCAGACACATGTCCCCTTTCCTGAGCAAGAACTATCTCTATCCGTCTAGCAACATTTGTAGCCGCCAGAAAGGAAATATCACTTCTGGTCTCCTTGACCATCTGAAGCCTGATAAGGTAAGTGAGTTCCGCAATGAATCTCCTCACCCACTCTCTCTCAGTAGGGAGCAAGATAGTAGCATGGCGGGCTAGATCCACAAAATGGGTCTCGTACTGAGTAACAGCCATACTGCCCTGCTGGAGACGTTCAAACTACCTGCGGTAATCCTCTCTCAGTGTGACAAGGAGATACTTCTCTAGAAATAGTTGAGAGAACTGATCCCAGGTAAGTACAGGCAACCCAGCTGGTCTGGTCAACATATAATCTCTCCACCATCTCTAGGCAGAACCCGTCATCCGAAACACAACAAAATCCACCCCATTGGTCTCGACTATACCCGTGTTCTGTAGCACCTCATGGCATCAGTCAAGATAATCATGTGTGTCCTCAGAAGGTGCACCACTAAAGTGAACTGAAAAGAGTTTAGTAAACTTGTCCAACCTCAATAAAGCCTCAGAAGACATGGCCGACCTATCATCGGCTTGTGCCGCAATAATCGGTTGAACTACCCCAACTAGCGGATGTTGGAGCCTGATACTGGGGAGTTATCCGCTCCAGAGTAGGAGTAGTGAGAGTTTTTGCTCCTCCCCCAGCCTGTGAGACAGTTGGTTCCACTGGAAATATACCATTCCGGTCACACCCTCCATAAGGCTCACCAAACGAACTAGAGCGTCCTGAAGCACTGGAGTAGATATGAATCCTTCCGAGACCTGAACTGGTCCAACAGGTACAGTCTGAGCTGGAACCTTCGCTTCCAAATCCACCTGATGTTCTACAATAGGTGATGTTGCTCGAGCTCTAGACTGAGCTCTACCTCTGCCTCTACCTCGGCCTCAGCCGCGACCTCGGCCTCTACCCCTGATCATAATTTCCATCAGGGGATTTGGCTCCTGTTTGGCGGTAGATGTAGTACGTGTTCTCTCCATCTGCGAGAGAACAAGAATAGAATGGTTCAATCATCGATGATAGAATAAAATTGCATGATAGAGTGTAGTATGACTACAACTTACCCCATGCACTCTGAAAGTGTCGAGCCTAACCTCAACGAAGTAGTGACGACGCTATGATAAGACACCTACGTAAACAACTTGTGCAAGTATATACATATACAAAGCAATATTGAACACAGAAATTAATAAATTTTACAATTTTGGGAGGGAACATGTGAAGGGAAATGGTATAAAAATATCAGCCAT
The DNA here is from genome assembly GCA_000715115.1 of Nicotiana otophora. Taxonomy (NCBI): domain Eukaryota; kingdom Viridiplantae; phylum Streptophyta; class Magnoliopsida; order Solanales; family Solanaceae; genus Nicotiana; species Nicotiana otophora. Next base: position 49,857 of record AWOL01S0026052.1, on the reverse strand, counting down.
GGAAGTGACACGTAGCAGCCAAATAATTCACCAACAACAAAATAGGTAGCTGAAATATAAAAATGCCACGACACCACCCTCCATGCATTTACTCTCATTCTTCCCATGAAATAATAAATAAATAATATTAATAACACGGCATCACCCTTCGTGCTTTAACTCTCTTTCTTACCACAGTATGATGAATTAATAATGTGAAAATGGAACGGCATCACCCTTCGTACTTTTACACTCTTCCTCACCATAATAATAATAATATAAATTTAGAAGATTATTTTAAATGTGGGGATCAATACTTAAATGTGGGGATCAATACTTATCAATCAATTTAATACCAGAATATCGACCTATCCTTTCAAAATATTCAACAATAATTAAATTAGTAATAATTTCCTGAATAATGATCAAATAAACAATAATAAACTTAATCAGGAATATCTTAATTAAATAGGCAATTATTCACAATGAACAAATTCCACCAGCATGCTTTGACTCAACCACAATGATAAGTACTCCCCACCTTACATATACGTTGTACCCACACATAAAATCATGTAGCAAATAGACAAACAAGTTCTACTCTCTCAAGTCAAGGTTAACCACGACACTTACCTCGCTTTGCAACCAAATCAAGATTTCAATAAACCTTTGCCTCGCGAATTGATGTCTGAATGCCTCGAATCTAGTCACAAATAATTCAATATACTCAACACGAATTATAGAAACCAATTCTATATGAAAACACTAAATTTTCCAATTAAAATTCAAAATTCAATTCAAACATTAATAGTGGGGCCCACGTCTCGGAATCCGATAAAGTTACAAAATGTGAGCGCCCATTCAACCACGAGTGCAACCATATAAATTTTACCCAATTTTGACATCAACTCGACCTTCAAATCTTCAAATCTTATTTTCAAATCTCTAGGCCCAAATCCTCGAATTTCACCTTAAAATACGTAATCTAGTCGAAATACTAATTGATAATTCAATATTATTTACTAACAATGATCGCAAGTGACTTACCTCAAGAATTCCCGTGAAATTCTTCTGAAAGATCGCCCTAAACTGTGTGTTTGAAGTCCAAAAATGAGAAAGAACCTCGGAACCCCTCGTTTTAACACTGCCAATATTGTCGCATTTGCAAAGTGTTAACCTCTTTTACGGTCTTTCTTTCGCTTGTGCTCCTCCTTCGTTCCTACGGACAAGAGTCCACTTTTGCGGACTCGCATCTGCGAAGAAGCTATCCGCTTCTGTGGACCTTATGCTTCTGCGATGCCCCGTCCGCATCTGCGATCTCCCAGGTGCAGATATTCCCTCGCACCTACAACCACTGCCTCGATGTGCTTGACGTTTCACCATAGGTTACAACTCAAATGTTTCAGCTGCTACTCTTTTACCAACTAGTTAAAAAATGCTAGATGAACTCGCCGAGCCTCTATCCTCCGGATAATCATCAACACGATGAGGTCTATTAATTCTTGTCTCAACCCCTTCAAAATACTAGGAACTGAAAGTAAGAGCCTCTTCAGCTATGAAACCTTCTGGTTGTGACATATTTTGCACATAGAACATAAAATGTCCCAAATACCTAAAAAAAGAGATCAATAGTTAGTTAATGGATACAATTTATCATCTTTGTCTTAAAAATTAACCTGCAATTAAGCAATAAGAAATATTTTACCTCTCCACATGATACACTGTTGTTCTCCCCTAAGTTTTGCTTCACCGGCTAGATGATAAGTTAAATGAACCATGACTGTCAAGAATGCTGGAGGAAATAACATTTATCAAGGTCTAAGAGACTTAAGCTTTTGGCACATAGTTGTCGGAAGAATGAAGTCAACTCTATTAACACTGCAGTCACTTTGTCAGGTAGAATATTCCGTATGGCAATTGGTAATAAGTGTTGAATGAGAATGTGAAAATCATGACTCTTCATATTAAAGATCTTCCATTGTTTCAAATCGATACATCTTGAAATGTTTCTTGCATATCCATCACGCATTTTGACATTCTTTAAGGTCCACAAAAAAATATCTTTCTTGAATCCACCTTTCTTTGTATTTAAAATAGTAAACAAGGATGGACGATAGTTTTCGTTCTCATCCTTCCGAGCTTTAAGATTGTCTTTTGATTTTTCAGAATCATTGAGTAAAGTATATATCACATTCTCACACACATTCTTCTCAATGTACATAAGGTCTAGATTATGACACAACAAGTTCGTTTCCCGATAAGGAAGATAATAAATATGCTCCCTTTTCTCTACTGTCTTGATCTATCTTCATTAACAGTTTGTTTTCGAGTTCTTTTACCTTTATCATTCAAATCAGGTACTTTCCCAAAATTGACATTAATTCCCTCCACTTGTCTCAAGATGTCTGACCCTGATAATGGAATTGGTGGTGCATGTTGCTTGACTTTTCCATTAAAACGAACACGCTGCAATCTAAACCGATTGGCCGCTTTTCAGAAAACGACGATGACCCATAAAACACCACTTTCTACTATGCTTCAATCTGCAAGAGTCTGTTCCAAAGTTACATGTGAGGCAAGCAAATTGAGTGTATGTATTCCATCCAGATAAGGTACCAAGCCCAATAAAATCACTAATCGTCCACATCAAAGCTGCTCGCATTTTAAATATTTTATTATTTAAAGAATTTAATGTCTGCACTCCATCGTACTATAATTCTCTCAACTCTTGGATAAGAGGTTGTAAATACACGACTATTTCATTGCCTGACATTTGTTTTCCTGAAATGATCATTGAGAGAATGAATGAAGTTTATTTCATACACTTCCAAGGAGGATGGTTGTATGGAAAAAGAATCACTGGCCAGATACTATAGTTTGTTGTCATTACTCCAACAATATTGAAGCCATCACTAGCTAAACCTAATCGTACATTTCGAGGATCTGCAGCAAATTTTGGATGAAGTAGGTCAAAAGTTTTCCAAGCTTGAGAATCCCTGAGATGCCTCATCATTCCATCTTGGCTACCTTCTAAAGAATTCCATCTCATAGACTCGGCAATTTTAGAGCACATGAACAATCTTTGCAGCCTTGACTTTAGTGGAAAGTGACGTAAAATCTTTGCGGGCTGCTTTTTCTTATTATCCTTCTACCTAGATGTCTTGCATCTTTTTCATTCTTGCAAGCCTTCATCTTCGCCAAAATATAACATACAATCATTTGGGAAAGCATGTATCTTGGTATAATTAGAAGAATATTTTAACAATTATAATATCATACTCATCGCTTTGTCAGTCATTCGACAAAGACACTTTATATGATACAATTTGATTAGAAAGGACAATTTGGAATACTTCATACACCCTTCATATAATGGTTGTTTGTCATCTTCGACCAAATCATAGAACTTTGCATAATCTTCATTATGCCCCTCAATGTGTTCTTCATTAAATGTTTCTTCTCTATTCATATAATCAGAAGACACACTAGGCTCATTGACATTTTTCCTGGCAAACCCAAATGCATCATTTATCATGATTTTCATAGGATCTTAAGGCTCTAAAATATCCTCTATTACATATGTGCTTTGAGAAGTATGTTGTATAGTTGCATTTGATTCTTTACCCTGCCAATACCAAAATTTATAGTTTTTTGGAAAAGCTTACAAATCAAGTTCTCTTCAACTACATTTCTTCTTTGCCACTTGTTAAAACTACATTTTGGACATGGGCACTTAATTACGCATCCATCAACAGAACCATACTCAAAAGCAAAATCCAAAACTTTTCTTAGTCCATCTGCATATTCAACTGTATTACGCGGTTTGCATCAATTCACATGGATATAGAAAGGAAGATATAAGATAACATCACAATATCGAAATGAAAAATTTAATTCATATATTCTAAAGAATGTGTAAAGAAAAAACAAAGCGAGAAATAAACAAAGAAAAACAAAAACAGGATACAACTTATTCAGGGAAAAACAAAAAATACAGCATGTTAGAACTACCATCTAAAAGTTTTCTATATCTTCAACTTAGTTCTAGTAAGTGAAAATACATGTTGTCATGACCCAAAACTTAGCTTGTCGTGATGGCGCCTAACGTGGTACTAGGTATGCCGATACCATAAAACATTTCTGACACTTTTAAATGAAAAATGAAATAATATAGGTTTAAATAAATTAAACTCTCATAAACTGGATAGGAGGTCAAAACTCAATGTGAAAGTTCCCAAAAACTAGGGTATCAGTGAGTACATGAGTATCTACACAACACAAGTCTGAAAATACTGTCTTTGAAAAGCTGAAACTAAATACATAAAGCTGAAGATAGGGAGGGAGAGTCAAGGTTTGCGAATGCCGGGCAGCTACCTCGAAATCTCCGAATGATCAAACTGCTCAGATAATCAATACCCACCGTGTCCGATAACACCTGGATCTACACATGAAGTGTAGGATGTAGCGTGAGTACAACCAACTCAATAAGTATCAAGATTAACTATTAGATTGAAAGTAGTGACGAGCTTCACGGAGGCAGTTCAATTACAGAAAATATAACGCAGGAAAATAGGCATGCTTTCAAGTTCGACATTTAGGGCCAAAACAGTTATTTCATGTCAAGTTCAATTGAAACAGGATAGATATCTCTGAGAAACTACATGATAATGATATATGCCAACTGAAGTACACCGTAATGAAATCAAGTGCATATTCTCAGAATAACAGTCACTCAGTCCTCCCATTCACTCCAACCTCACAATCACTCATTCCTCACAGTCTCTCAATTCTCTCAGTCGCTCGGCACTCGCACTCAGTAAGTACTTGCGCTCACTGTGGGTGTGCAGACTCCGGAGGGGCTCCTTCATCCCAAGCGCTATAATAAGCCAATCGTGATATTAATTAATAAAACATAATGCGGCGTGCAACTTGATCCCAATAAGTATCCACACAATCAGGCCCTAGACCTCACTCAGTCATCAAACTCTCCAATCTCTCGGGCTCTCAATAATCATGATAATCAACCCAAACTGCGATGATATAATGTATTAATAAAGAACAACAGAGACAGATATACTATGCAAGTAAAAACTATGACTGAGTATAAAGTGGAAATTTAGCAGATCATTCAACATGTAACACGATCTCTGTGGGTCCCTACAGTATCAACACATAGCCTATGCATGATTTCTAACATGATTTGTAGATCAATTTCTATAACATATGGAGAATATACGGATACCAACAGATTATACAATTATATGGTTTTATGGAATATGACTATGGTGCACACCCACACACCTGTCACCTAACATGTGTGTCACCTAAACACCAATCACATGACATATAATTCGAGATTTCATACCCTTAGAATCAAGTTTAGAATTATTACTTACCTCAAACCGTGCAAATCGCTACTCCAACACGCCCTTGCCTCGCGAATCTAGCTACAAACGGTTCGATACAATCAACACGGGCTAAAGGAATCAATTCATAAGAAAATATTATGTTATTAATCAAAAGTCAAATGTCGACTCAAAAGCCCCCCGGCCCACGTCTCGGAATCCAATAAAAGTCACAAAATCCGGAATCTCATTCAACCACGAGTCCAACCATACTAAATTTACCAAAGTCCAACACTAAATCGACCCAAATCCCCAATTTAAACTCTCCAAATCCCTAGTCTCAACTCCCAAAGTTACACCTCAAAACCACACAATCTAGGTGGGGAAACAAAATTATAGAATAAATTTAACCACAAGTGACTTACCTCAAGAAACCCGTCAAAAATCCTCTCAAAAATCGCCCACTCCCAAGCTTGAAATGTCCAAAATGAAGAAAATCTCGGAAACCCTCGAATTTAAACACTGCCCAGTGCTTTCGCACCTGCGGGTCAATTATCCGCATCTGCGGAATCACTTTTGAGATAGAATTTCCGCTTCTGCAGAAGCGACTTAAGTCCATAGGGTCTGCACTTGCGCTCCAGATTCCGCAACTGCGGAAGCGCTTCTACGGCCCATGATCTACTTCTGCGAAGACAGCCTACCACCCCCTTTCTCCGCATCTGCGGAGCCTTGCTTGCACCTGCGGACTCGCAGATGCGGATGATCCCTCGCACTTGCGTCCTACCCCAGGCCAGCCCAGCTCCGCACCTGTGCAACATTAGCCGCACCTGCGGCCAAGACCCTCGCATGTGCGATCACACTAGAAGGATCCCAGCTTCAGCAATGCTCTAGGTCTCATTTTCGATCCGTTAACCATCTGAAATCAACCTGAGGCCTCCGGGACCTCAACCAAACATACCAATAAGTTCCAAAATACGATACAAACCTAGTCGAGCCCTCAAATCACATCAAACAATATCAAAAACATGAATCGTACCCCAATTCAAGCCGATTGAAACTAAGAAATTCCAACTTCTACAAACGACGCCGAAACCTATCAAATCACGTCCGATTGACCTCAAATTTTGCACACAAGTCACAAATCACACCACGGACCTACTCCAACTCCCGGAACCCCATTCCGAGCACGGTATCCACAAATTTCACTCTCGGTCAAACTTCTAAATTTCTAACTTTTGCCATTTCAAGTTTAATTCAACTACGGACCTCCAATTCATAATCCAAACACACTCCTAAGTCCAAAATCACCCAACGGAGCTAACAGAACCATCAAAACTCTATTCCGGAGTCGTTTACACGTAAGTCAACATCCGATCAACTTTTTCAACTTAAGTTTTTAACCTTAAGACTAAGTATCTCAATTCATTCTGAAACCTCTTCACACCCGAACCAACTATCCCGGCAAGTCACATAACAAGAATTAAGGATGGAATAAACAGTAAATGGGGGAACGGGGCCACAATTCTCAAAACGATCGGTCGGGACTTTACACATGTAAGCAACTTTATATGTATAAGTCACTCTGGATTACAGGTCACTCTGTATTGCAAAATAAAAAAACAAAGTGATTCTTAAAATATAGTTTTATTAACAATATTTAAAGGTGACAACAATGACATTTTACTATGTTATGGCTACTTTGGTTTATACAAGAACTTTAAAATATTGAGACATCAGTGATAAAAAGTGGGAAAGACAAAGATATAGTAGTAAGAAATATATCCATAAAGGTACAATTGTTTCAATATTAGCAGCGCAGAATGGGCAGTTCCTGATTGATTTTTATAAATATGAGCCCCATCCTTCTACCAAATTGCAGTATCATTAGCTACTTGTTTGCTTTGTAATTTCCATGCGTGTTTACCTACAACGGTATAGAATTGAGTTAGAAATTACCAGAAAATACTTTTTAGCAGTTTACCTTCACACTCTTTCATAGCCAGTCACTGAGGGATCAGGTTCTCAGTTCAATTTTATTAGTCTCAACTCCAGTCGATTCTTTTCAAAATGCTCTCTGCTCAATGCTTTAGTGAAGATATCAGCTACCTGGTCCTCTATTTTGCAAAACTTCATGCAGATGAGACCTTATTCAATGTTGTCCCTAAGAAAATGAAGTCGCACATTGATGTGCTTTATCCTCTTATACTGAACCAGGTTCTTTGCCATGTTGAGAGCACTTGTGTTGTCACACAGTAGTGGCACATAAACAAAAAATACACCAAAATCTTCCAGTTGTTACCTGATCCACAACAATTGAGTACAACAGGAAGCAGCTGCCACATATTTAGCTTCTGCAGTAGAGAGAGCTACAAAGTTTTGTTTCTTTGTACCCCATGAAATCAAGCATGATACCAAAAAGTGTGCCATCCCAGATGTACTCCTTCTATCCACCAAATAACTAGCATAATCAACATCATCATACCCAATTAAGTCAAAATTATCTCCTGAGGGATAGTAGAGGACCATGTTTGTGTTCCTTTAAGATACCTCAGAATTCTCTTAGCAGCTTTCAGATGAGATTCTTTTGGAATTGATTGGAATCTAGAACATAATCCCACACTGAATACAATGTCAGGTCTACTGGCTGTGAGATACAAGAGTGAACCAATGATACCCCGATACATGGTTTCATTCACAGGAGAACCAGGTTCATCCATATCCAGACGAGTGGCTGTGGCAATAGGAGTATCAATAGTCTTTGAGCTTTCCATCTCAAACCTCTTCAGAATCTCTTTAATGTATTTTTGCTGACCTATCATCGTTCCCTTAGAGGTTTGCTTAACCTTCAGACCTAGGAAGAAGTCCACTTCCCCCATCATACTAATCTCAAACTGGCTTCCCATAAGCTTGGCAAACTCCTCACATAAGGAATCATTTATTGCACCAAAGATGATATCGTCAACATAAACTTGCACAATTAGCAAGTTCCACCACTTTTTCTTCAAAAAGAGAGTGTTGTCAATTTTCCCTCTTATAAATCCATTCTCCAGAAGGAACCTGGACAACATTTCATACCATGCACGAGGGGTTTCTTTAAACCATATAGTGCCTTGTTGAGCTTGAATACATGTTCTGGATGCTCATGAATTTCAAAGCCAGGTAGTTGTTTGAAAACGACTTCTTCTTTTAAATATCCATTCAGAAATGCACTCTTGACATATATTTGGAAAAATTTGAATTTAATATGAGATGTAAAAGCAATGAGACTCCAGATGGCTTCCATCCATGTAACTGGAGCTTCCTTCTTCTTGATTATAACCTTGAACCACCAATATGGCCTTGTTTCTTGTTGTATTTCCTAACTCATCAAGATTGTTTCTAAACACCCACCTGGTTCCAATAACAGTTCTATCTGAATGTCAAAGAATCAGGTGCCACACGTTGTGCCTCTTAAATTGATGGAGTTCATCTTGCATAGCAGCAATCCAGTCAGCATCTTTCAATGCTTACTTGATATTTTTGGGCTCAATTTGAGACAGGAAGGCTGAGAAGGCAAACATGTTTCTGGAGAGGATGTGAGTTTTTGTGCCTCTAGTTGGACACATGAATATCCTTGTGAGAAGACCCAAGCTCCTCCTTGTCGAGCTTGAATACATGTTCGGGAGTTCCTTGCACCACATCAGCGACTCTACTTTCTGCTTCAGTTGCTGTAATGGAGGAACCAGGTTCCTCTGAACCAACTGGAGGTTCTGCTACATCTTCTTTATTAGACTCCTTGACCTGACTCATCAGATCTGCCTTCCCGTTTGCCATATCAATTACTTCTCCAGGAACCTTTGAATGCTCTTCGTCTTGATCATTCTTATCATGTGAATCTTTCCCACTTAAGTGGTGTGATTCATCAAAGATTACATTTATGATTTCTTCAACACATTGAGTCCTTTTGTTGTAGACCTTGTATGCTTTGCTTTGTGAAGAATATCCAAGAAAGATTGCTTCATAATTTTTGGCATCAAATTTTCCCAACGCTTCCTTACCATTATTGAAAACAAAACATTTACAGCCAAATGTTCTCAGGTAAGTCAGCTTGAGTTTTCTCCCGTTTCGCAATTCATACGAGGTCTTGTTTAGGACAGACCTGATCATGCACATGTTTATCAAGTAGCAGGTAGTGTTCACCGCCTCAGCCCAAAAGCTCGTTGGTACACCACTGTCAATTAGCATCGTCCTTTCCATGTCTTCAAGAGTCCTATTTTTCCTCTCCACAACACCATTTTGTTGGGATGTTTTGGGAGCTGAAAAATTATGACTTATACCATTTTCAGCATAGAATTCGTCAGATTTTGCATTGTCGAACTCTGTACCATGATCAGATCTTATGCTTACAACATTAAGGCTCATCTTCAATTGAATTTGCTTCACAAAGGCAGCAAAGACTGGAAACATTTCATCCTTGGTCCTGAGGAACAAGGTTCAGGTGAATTTGGAGTAGTCATTTACAATGACAAAGATGTATTTCTTTCCTCCTCTACTGGGCACCCTCATAGGTCCACACAGATCCATATGGAGAAAATCTAGTGGCCTTGAAGTGCTTACTTCCCTTTTTGGCTTGAAGGAGGACCTGACTTGCTTTCCTTCCACATATGCATCATAATTTGTGATCCTTGAACTTTGACTTTGGCAGCCCACGGACCAGGTCCTTCTTGACTAGCTTGTTCGGCAAGGAGAAGCTTGCATGTCCCAATCTTCTATGTCATAGTTCAACATCATTATCTACGACACTCAAACATGTAAGATCCACACTATTTAAGGACTCAAAGTGAGCAACATATATATTTTTGAATCTTTTCACCACCAGAACCACTTCTCCAGTCACAAGATTCATGACAAGTGTAAGACTTTGATAAGAACTCCACTTTGTTTCCTTTGTCATAGATTTGAGAGACACTCAGCAGGTTGTATTTTAGGCCATTCACATAGTACACATTCTCAATTGAGTGAGTGAGTGTCTTCCCAACTCTTCCAACTCCCAGAATGTATCTCTTTCTGCCATTGCCAAAGGACACACTCCCACCTTGCAGGATTTTGGGTGAAAGAAAATTAGCAGTACTTCCAGTCATATGTTTAGAGCAGCCGCTATCCATATACCATCTTTGGCTGCTTCCCTTCACTGCTCCCTGCACAAGAAAATCAGATATTAGACTTAGAAATCCCAAACAAGTTTGGGTCCTTTGTAGTGAGGAAAATGGCGAATTAAACTCCTTCTTGTCCAAGCAGGCATCACATGTTTTTTATTGTAGGGACCGGGTTCCCTAGTAGTAGATACTTTTTCAACAACTTTGTTTTTCTGTTGGGACTAAAATGTAGCTTTACAAGAATATTTAAAATGCCAGTGTTACCTCAATGAGTGCAGAGCCAATTATCAGGGACAATAACACACTTGCTATATGGGTTGTAAGGAGCCTTTTCCTTTTGGATCCCAATTCCTTGTCAGTTCCCCTCATTACTTTTATACATATAAGTGGTTGTATCAGAGGACCAGGTCTACTTCAGAGATTTATCTAGATTATTTTTAACCCTGCTTAGATCTTCCTGAAGTTGTCTATTTCTTTCAAGTTCAGCATACATATTCAATTTTACCATTTTGAGTTTATTTTTAAGTTTAAGGTGTGCCTCACTCACCACTTCCTTACCTTTTGAAGAGTTCATGTAATTTTCTATTGAAGCTTTCACATAAATATTTTTCCTTTTTAATTCCTCTACTATTTTCTTTAGATCTATAACTACTATCAACAAGTCATCTCTCTCATGCTCTACCTTTTCAATTTTCTCAGTTAGAACATCCTTTTCATTCTTTAAATCCTCAATGGTTTCTTTTAAATCAATAACTACGACTAGTAAATCATCTCTCTCATGCTCTACCTTTTCAATTTTCTCAGTTAGAACATCCTTTTCATTCTTTAAATCCTCAATGGTTTCTTTTAAATCAATAACTACGACTAGTAAATCATCTCTCTCATGCTCTACCTTTTCAATTTTCTCAGTTAGAACATCCTTTTCATTCTTTAAATCCTCAATGGTTTCTTTTAAATCAATAACTACGACTAGTAAATCATCTCTCTCATGCTCTACCTTTTCAATTTTCTCAGTTAGAACATCCTTTTCATTCTTTAAATCCTCAATGGTTTCTTTTAAATCAATAACTACGACTAGTAAATCATCTCTCTCATGCTCTACCTTTTCAATTTTCTCAGTTAGAACATCCTTTTCATTCTTTAAATCCTCAATGGTTTCTTTTAAATCAATAACTACGACTAGTAAATCATCTCTCTCATGCTCTACCTTTTCAATTTTCTCAGTTAGAACATCCTTTTCATTCTTTAAATCCTCAATGGTTTCTTTTAAATCAATAACTACGACTAGTAAATCATCTCTCTCATGCTCTACCTTTTCAATTTTCTCAGTTAGAACATCCTTTTCATTCTTTAAATCCTCAATGGTTTCTTTTAAATCAATAACTACGACTAGTAAATCATCTCTCTCATGCTCTACCTTTTCAATTTTCTCAGTTAGAACATCCTTTTCATTCTTTAAATCCTCAATGGTTTCTTTTAAATCAATAACTACGACTAGTAAATCATCTCTCTCATGCTCTACCTTTTCAATTTTCTCAGTTAGAACATCCTTTTCATTCTTTAAATCCTCAATGGTTTCTTTTAAATCAATAACTACGACTAGTAAATCATCTCTCTCATGCTCTACCTTTTCAATTTTCTCAGTTAGAACATCCTTTTCATTCTTTAAATCCTCAATGGTTTCTTTTAAATCAATAACTACGACTAGTAAATCATCTCTCTCATGCTCTACCTTTTCAATTTTCTCAGTTAGAACATCCTTTTCATTCTTTAAATCCTCAATGGTTTCTTTTAAATCAATAACTACGACTAGTAAATCATCTCTCTCATGCTCTACCTTTTCAATTTTCTCAGTTAGAACATCCTTTTCATTCTTTAAATCCTCAATGGTTTCTTTTAAATCAATAACTACGACTAGTAAATCATCTCTCTCATGCTCTACCTCTACTAATTCCACAGTTAAAATATCTTTATCATTGATAAGGTTATGATAAGAATCAATCCGAACATTTGCTAAGGATACAAGCTTCTTTTGAGAGTAAGACTTCAAATTTCTTTGAACGTCCAGAAAGTTTACCTCATCTTCATCGTCATCGTCATCGTCATCGTCATCATCATCCTCGTCTGATTTTGCAATCAGGGCAAAAATGGAGTCATATTCAGCTGCTTCGCTTTCAACAACCATCATGGAGGTGTCGCCTTGTTCATCATCTCCCTCAGATTCACTAGAGAAATCTCCACATGCAACAAGAGTTTGTTTCACAACATTGTCACCGACATCTTTTCTCTTGAATTTCCTGTCAGGAACCGGTTCCTCTTGGCCTTCTTGTTTGTGTTGTGCTTGTACTGGTCTTTCTTGTGGAGAGGACAATATTTGATGAAATATTATGGCTTCCCGCATTTGTGATAGCAATCATAGCCTTTTGGTCTGCTAGAGCTGCCCTCTTTCGGAATACCCCCATTTCTTTGAACCATTTCTAAAACCTTCATATCAGATAGGCCATGTCAGCATCATTATCACTTGACTCACTATTGTCTGCCTTGAGAACTAGGTTCTTCTCCTTTTTGGGTTCTCTTCTTTCATGGTCATTCTTCTTCTTCATTTCGTAGGTCTTCAGATTTCCAATGAGTTCGTCAATTGTCAGCTTTTGCAGATCTTTTGCCTCCATGATAGAATTGACTTTACTCTCCCAAGAACCAGGTAATATACTGAGTATTTTCCTAACCACTTTGTTCCTAAGAATGGTCTCTCCTAGAGAATGGATCTCATTGATGATGAAAGTGAAGCAAGTATGCATGTCCTTAATAGACTCATCATCCTCCATCTTGAAGAGTTCATACTCAGTAGTGAGAATGTCCATATTTGACTGCTTGACTTGAGTTGTTTATTCATGTGTGGTTTGGAGAGCCTCCCAGATCTCCTGGGCAGATTGACAAGTTGAGATTCTGTTGTACTCGTTTAGTCCAATACCACATACGAGGATCTTCTTTGCTCAAACGTTTTTCTCTATAGCTTTGCGGTCGGTATCATTGAACTCCTTCCTTATCTTTGGGACTGTCACTATTGTCTCACTAATGGTCTTTATAGGGACGAAGGGTCCATCACAAATAATATCGCAAAGCTACGAATCTTCAGCCATGATAAAATCACGCATTCTTGTCTTCCACCAGCCATAGTATTGTCCATTGAATCTTGGTGGTTTGTAGGTTCATTGACCTTCTTCAAAATTTGGTGGAGCTTCCATGAGGATCATTTCTAGGTGTTAGCCTTATAGAAAGAACTAGCTCTGATACCAATTGATGTAAACTAAGAGTCCACTAAACTATATAGAGAACCTGATTCTCTATCAGTTCCCATAAAACACATATATACACAGCAGTAAGTAAATAACAAAGTAGTATTTTACGTGAAAAACTCCCAACTCATGGGATCAAAAACCACGACCTACAATCGTAGGATTTCAACTTCACTAACCGAGAAACTTTAGATTACAACCTATTGTAACCTAGGAATTAAACTCTTAATCCTTTACCTACTTGCAATAACTCTATTGCAAGCCTCTTTATAATAACTCTATTACAAAGCTCACAACTTTGACTAACTCTAGTCAAACACAAACACAAGGTTTATGATTTACAAAAATATCCTACAAGATGCTTCTAACTAAGATGAGTAAGGAATTACAAGTGAATAACATTAACAAAGATACAATAATACTAAGGACACACGATGAACTCAGTGCTGAGATCTGGTCCTTTTGTTCTGTTGCTATTTTGTTCTTCAAGCCTAGGAGTGAATGAAGGCGGCAGCACACTTGAGAGAGACTTAATGATTTAGGGTTTGCAAGTGTGTGTTTTCCCTTGTCTCATGTTGGTAATATATAAGTGAGATCATTGAGATGATGTAAGCAAGTATCTGGTACACAACATGCTCCAAAAAGTGATTGTTGCGTGTGCAGTGCAACGGTACAACATCTTTATGTAACGACCCAACCGATCATTTTACGTATTACAGGCCCGTTCCCCTATTTTCTATTCAATTTATGCAATACAGTCGTTATGTGACTTGCTGGGGTAATTGGTTCAGGTCCGGTGAGGTTTTGGAATGAATTTGAACACTTAGTTCCAAGGTTTAAAAACTTAAATTGAAAAGGTTGACCGGATATTGACTTTTGTGTAAATGACTCCAGACTCGAGGTTTGATAATTTTAATAGCTCTGTATGGTAATTTTGGACTTAGGAGCATGTCCGGAAAATTATTTGGAAGCACGTAGCTAAATTAGGCTTGAAATGGCTAAAATAGAAATTTATGTTTGAAAGTTTGACCGGGTAGTTGACTTTTTGATATCCGGGTCTGAATCTGATTCTGGAAATTTGAATAGGTCCTTTATGTTATTTATAACTTGTGTACAAAATTTGAAGTCATTTCGGATTGATTTGATGTGTTTCGGCACAAGATATAGAATTTGGAAGTTTGAAAAATTTATAAGTTCGATTTGAGGTACAATTTGTAGTTTTGATGTTATTATGTGTGATTTGAGACCTCGAGTAGGTCCGTATGATGTTATGGAATGTGTTGGTATATTCGAACGGGGTTCCGAGTGGCTCAGGTGAGTTTTGGACGTGGTTCAGATTGATTTGAAATTTTTGGAAGTTGCTGGAATTTTGGGTTGCTGATGCAACCGCTTCTGCGGAAGCTTGGTCGCAGAAGCGAGCAGCCCTTCGCAGAAATGGACTGGGCATGTTGCGCAGGAGCCACAAATGCAAAATTTTGCGTGCAGAAGCGGTCCTGGACATCGCAGAAGCGATCACTGCTGGCCAAGGCTGTCTCGCAGATGCGACCTACTGTCCGCAAATGCGGAAACGCTGAGCAGAATGCCTTATATTCGAGGGTTCAACATTTTTACCCATTTTCGAATTTTGGAGCTCGGTTTGGACGACCTTGGAGAGAAAGTTTTCCACACAACTTGGGGTAAGTGTTCTTGACTCCCTTGTGATTATATTTCATGAATTGATCTTCATTTTTGGCGTATGATTATCGAATCTTCAAGAGAAATCGAATATAATTTTTATAATTTCATAAAATGAATTTTCGAGTTTTGAATACCGATTCGGAGTCGGAATTGAGTGAAATTGGTAGGATTGAACTCGTAATTGAATGGGTTATCGGATTTTGTGTGTTTTGTCAGATTTCGAGACGTGAGCCCCACTGTCGACTTTTTGAGCGGAGTTGGGAATTTTCATAAATTGTTAATTTGTAAGCACTGGAGTAAATTGTGATTTATTTACACGTTATTTGAATAGATACTGATCGTTTGGCTTGAATTAAGGAGATATGAAGGCGTATGGAGGTTGATACGCACGGAATGAAATTCCCGGAGTAATGTTTATCTTGACGAGCGTGTGGGCGTGCATCATCGAAATTATGACTTAAATAAATTCTGTGGACTTGTAAAATTAAAGAATCATGTTATTATTCGAATATTCTCCATGTGTTAGGGAAATTGATCTGAGACTCATATTAAAGATCATGTTTAGGCTACGTGCCGATATTTTGGGACCCATAAGGTCGTGTTGCTATTGAATTTAATTGTTTAAAAATATACATTTTATGCTCAATCATGTTCATCCATTGTGAGGATATTGATGGGATCGGGGTTGCCCGCCTGCAGCAGGCCATATTGGCTTTATATATTATTATTCTATGGATCGGGGTTGCCCGCCTGCAGCAGGCCTTATAGGCTTTATTATTATATGGATAGAGGATGCCCACCTACAGCAGGCCTTATAGGCTTTATTATTATATGGATAGAGGTTGTCCTCCTGCAGCAGGCCATATCGGATTTATATCACGCTTGGGTTAAAGGAGCCCCTCCGGAGTTTGCACCCCTAATAGTGAGCATAGATGATTTATATTCAGGGGTGGATTTCCCAGGGCATGGACTTGACTTATTTATTTATATTCGGGATGGACTTCCCAGGGCATGGACTTGCCTTATTTATTTATAATTGTGATGAACTTTTCCCTGGACATGGATTTTGTCTGATTCTTTATATTTGGGGATAAATTTACCCATGTGCTAGATTGACCTTGTAGAGTACTGAGTGACTGAATGTCAGATATTATGTATATATATGTTGGGATGAATCTTCCATGGGCTGGATTGGCCATATACAGTACTGAGTGATTGAGTACTCTAAGAGTATGAGTACCTGAGTTCATCATTGTGCCGCATTGCATTAGATATGCATACTTGATATGTAAGCATAGAAAAGTATTGTTCCTCATGCCATCTGATAATGGAATTTCTTATTTGTCGTTAAAGTTTTTGAGAAAAATCACAGATGTCAGACTTACTCCTAATTTCGGAGATTTTCGGCAAAAGATTTAAGTTTTTCTGTTATACTTGAAAAGGAAATGTTTATTTTCTAGAACTGTATACAAGCTGAGCATTTTATTGTTGAAGTTATTACTTGTGTTGCCTTCAATTATATTGTTATGAACTGTTGGTGGTTATTGGAGTTGGACTCTGACCTTAATACAAGCTCGTCACTAATTTCAATCTAAGTTTAGGTTTGTTACTTATTGAGTACATGGGGTCGGTTGTACTCATACTACACTTCTGCACCTTGCATACAGATTTTGGATGTTGATGTTGCTGCACATGGCGGGAGCTGGATCTGAAGATGTACCTGCGTTCCAGTCATTGCTGTCTCTTGTTCGTGGTAGCTTTAGAATTTTAATCTGTTCATCTATACTTCAAACAGATGTTGTATTTTATTTCATACCAGCTTTGTAAATACTAAATCTTAGAAGCTCATGATTTGTACTACCAGTCCTTGAGAAGTGTATTAGAGTCAGTTAAATATTATTGAATCGGATATTTGTAAATTAGCTTACCTAACGAGTTGGGTTAGGTGCCATCACAACTAGTTGAATTTCGGGTCGTGACACTTTAATACCTGTAGGAAGTTGAGTTGTACCGTAACCGGAGGTACTAATAGTAATTTGTTCCCTCTGTCGTTCCTTTGACTGATATTATTAGAACTTGTGCCAGACATGTGACTTGTTGTTCTGAGCATTTTGAGGCTTTGTATCAGACTCCTTATCTGGTTCTCGTATGAAGTTTGTTAAATCATAAAAACACAATAGCCACATAACTTATCATCACTTAATTCCACGAACAATTTGTATCTTCTCCTCCATTTATGACAAGTTACGGGGCAAAAAACAATAACTAGTAAAGTTTATATAATTTAAATATTACCATCTATTAAAAATAAAAAGTATGTAGTTAAAAAAGGCCAAATACATATAGAACCCCCTAAAGTTGGTATCAAATTTCACTTTAACACTTCAATTGAGACTTGTTCCAATTAAACATTTTAACATAAGTCAATTTGTACCTATCAAACCCCTCGTGACTAATCAATACAAAAAATATGGTGGATGGAGTTAACGCGCCTGACATGGCAAAACTAACAAATGAAAAAGTGCCATGTTGCTTTTGAGTTAAAGAAAAGCTTTTAAACAAAATAAATAAATAAAACATCCGAAGAAAAAAAGCAAAATGAATAGAACTGTCATCATCTGCCGTTGCCGTA
>AWOL01S0026052.1:0-22671 GCA_000715115.1 Nicotiana otophora | reverse complement strand
CCCCCCCCACACAATCTCAAACCAACCAACTAGAGAACGATATCGCCTCCCATATAAGGCCTCGTAAGGAGCAAACTAAATACTCGATTGGTAGTTGTTGTTGTAGGCCAACTCTATAAACGGTAGAAACTGATCCCAAGTAACCTACAAAAGCCAAGACATCTACGAATCTCACTAGCTGAAGATGGTCTAGGCCCACTTTGAATTGCCTCAATCTTCTTTGAATCTACCTTGATCCCTTCACAAGACACTACGTGGCCCAAGAACGCCACAGAATCAAGCTAAAACTCACACTTGGAAAATTTAGCATATAGCTTCTTCTCCCTCAACATCTGGAATGCAATCCTCAGATGCTGCTCATAATCCTCCTATCTGCGTGAGTATACCAGTATATCATCAATGAATACGAAGGCAAATTAATCAAGATATGGATAGAATACATTGTTCATCAGATGCATAAATGATGCTGGGGAATTGGTCAGCCCAAAAGACATTACTAAAAACTCGCAATGACCATAGCGGGTCTTGAATGTCGTCTTCAAAATATCAGAAT
This sequence comes from Nicotiana otophora, assembly GCA_000715115.1. Taxonomy (NCBI): domain Eukaryota; kingdom Viridiplantae; phylum Streptophyta; class Magnoliopsida; order Solanales; family Solanaceae; genus Nicotiana; species Nicotiana otophora. Next base: position 22,118 of record AWOL01S0026052.1, on the reverse strand, counting down.
CCCGAATCTTCATCTGATGATACCCAGACCTCAAATCCATCTTCTAAAGCACTCTAGCACCCTGAAACTGGTCAAATAAGTCATCAATGCGCAGTAGAGGGTATTTGTTCATAATTTTAACCTTGTTCTACTGCCTATAATCAATACACATATGTATAGTACTATCCTTCTTCTTCATAAATAGAACCGGGGCACCCCAAGGCGACATACTAGGCCTGATAAATCCCTTATCAAGTAGCTCCTGAAGTTGTTCCTTCAGTTTCTTCAACTCTGTTGGTGTCATATGATATGGAGGAATAGAGATGGGTTGAGTTCCCGACACCAGGTCAATACCAAAATCAATGTACCTATCAGGTGGCATGCCTAGCAGGTCTGCTGGAAATACATCTGCAAAGTCTCTGACTACTGGAACTGACTCAATGGTAGGAGTATCAACAATAACATCCCTCACAAAGGCCAAATATGCCAAATATCCCTTCTCAATCATCTATTGAGCCTTCAAGTATGAAATCACTCTGCTCGGAACATAATCCAAAGAACCTTTCCACTCTAACCTTGGCATCCCCGACATCGTCAATGTTAAGGTCTTGGTGTGGCAATCTATAATAGTGTGACATGGAGACAACCAATCCATGCCCTGTATCACGTCAAAATCAACCATGTTGTGCAGTAAAAGATCAACTCTCATCTCATAACCCATAATAGTCACCACACACGATCGATATACATGGTCCACAATAATAGAATTACCTACCGACATAGATACATTAACAAGCATAACTAAAAAATTATGGAGCATGTCCAAATAATGAGCAAACTAAGATGATACATATGAATAATTGGAACTAGGGTCAAATAGTACTGAAGCATCCCTGTTGCATACTGAAATAATATTTGTGATCACAGCATCTGAAGCAACTTCCTCTAGCCTAGTGGTAAAAGCATAGCATCGAGCCTGATCACTACATGATCGATCTCCCTCTCTAGGGCGACCTTGAACTGCATGAGTCCCACCCCGAGCTCACTGAGCGGGTGGTGTAGTAACTGGTGTAGAAGTAGTAGATTGACCTCTCTGCGTAATGGAACCTCCCATAAGATGTGGGCAATACCTCCACATATGCCCTAACTCCCCACACTCGTAGCAACCTCAATCTAAAGATGACGGCGGGGCATGAACCAGACCCAGAGAACTAGAATAACCAGTAGAAGAACCTGGTAGTGACGAACCCAGAATTGATGGAGCACGATATAAATCCTGAACTGAAATTCGGACCACAAAGTAATGAGAACATTCTGTAATGGATGAGAGATTTTATGTTTCTAATTTCTCACATATAATTCTTGAGGTCTATCCTTCATGAATCATTGAAGAACAAAATTTGTCATTAGCAGTTGTTTCAACATTTACCTATTTAGTTCTCCCTGTCTGGGGTACACCATACTCAACTTCTAAAGAACCTGGTTGGTTCACCGGCTCTCTTTATTTGGTAGTGTTTTCCATACTACTTTGATATGGCATATCGGCATATTTCTATATCATTCCATTTTTTCCATCATCATCATCCTACATGCGTTTCTTAACCTCTATTATTTTCATCCTGCAAGCCTTTCTTAGCCAAGTGTTCAGTTACATAATAATCACATGGACATTTTTTTCAACACATAAGGTTCTTTTATTATACACTTTATAAGCTTTACTATGTGAATAATAACCAAATAACTCGCCCATCACTTTTCGCATCAAAGTTTTCTAGAGCCTCGTTACCATTATTATGCATATAACACTTATAACCAAAGGCTCTTAGGTAAGTTAGATTTGATTTTCAACCTTTTAATAATTCACATGGGGTCTTGTCAAGCAACGGTTTTATCATGCACCTATTGATTGTATCACAAGCAGTATTCATAGCCTCCACCCAGAAACTCTTAGGAAGATATTGGGGCTTAATGCACATGCAAGTATACACAGTCAACAAGTAATAAAGTGATAAGAAAGTATCATTCCTATGAGTACTTGTGATCAACTACCAACTGAATTAAACTAGCCACGAACCGTTTGTTCAAGTTATTTTCTGAGGGATGGTAATAATTTTACTTACTAAAACTACTACAAAAATTAACAAGTAAGCAAGGAGAAAAGAATGCACGTAGGCACAGAAATAACTTAGGAGTAAATTTAATGGCAATGAGGATATTTCGGGGTTAATGTCAATCCTATTGAGTTTTTCAATTGAGTTGACTACGTGATATATCTGAATTGTTGATTAGAAGAGTTTAGTTTGCTTGCAAGTCTCGTTCGATGCCTTGATCTCCTATTCAAGCCAACTTAATACTATATGTCTGCAGAATCAGAATTAGCTAGATCGCATATGTAATTCTTGAAATAATAACAAAGTAAGGTAATTAACATATATCTATCCTAATCGCGAATCTAATCTCTGTTGCTCGGATTCAAGATCTTAATCTATTCAATCTTATATGCAATCTATGGTTCACAAGTTCGAGTTCAACTATAAGTTCGTAGATAGTATTCTGTTGCTAGCTATGCAATAAAATAATTAAGAACAAGATTGAATAATTAAATCAATATAATATAATCAAGCAATCTCAAAAAAAGTTAAACATCAACAATTAAGAACTACCCATAACCCCAGACCACGAGGGGTTTTAGCCACTAACAATTGTAACAATCACAAAGTGTTTTGAATCATAAAACTACAAGTACGAGAGAAAGGGATGAAAGAAGTGATGATTCTATGCTCAAGTGTTCTGTAGACCTTAGTACCTCTAAAATATGTCCCACCCTGTCCAAAACGAGTTTAAGGTATATTTATAGGTGAGGGTCAAAATTTTCAAGTCCAAAATCAACAAGAAAACCAATTCTTCTCATACTCAGGGGTGCTGGCACGAGGCAGCGCCTTGGGTGTAGCTTTTTCCTTGCTAGGTGTCATGGGAGGTGTCGTCAGGAGCTCGCGAGATGCCATGTGGCGTGACAAATTGGGAGCCTTAGGTGAAGTGAGGCGTCGCATGGGGGGCCAACTCTACTGTACCTTGCACTGAACTTCCTCTTGTGCTCTACCATTTTGTGCAACATTCTTCCTACTTTGCATTCTAATATTCCTATACATAAAATCAACTCAATTAAGCTCAAACGTCACACAATTTATAATTAAATTCTCAAAATGTAAGGCAAGTAATGTTATAAAACATAGAATTGTCGCCAAACATCACCATTCTATACTTAAATGTTACACACTACACCTATGACTATGGTTGATAACAATAATTAAGCTCTAGCATATGTATTCAACACACACTTCCCATACTTCAAGCTATACTTCAAAAATATTCAAAGCATAAACAACGTGGTCATAACAATTCTAGCCACAAAACTTGACTCGATTCCATACTGTACTCAAGGCTTGAACACCTACCCTCATAAAGAAGTCTAATAACGTTAATTATCCATTGTAAAATCATGTGTCCTCACAATTAAATCAAAGAGATTAGATAGTCCCCACATTCAAGTCAAATGCAAAAATATATTTTTAAGGACTCACACATATGAAAGAAATCATTCACTCTTGCAAAGAAGTCACATGGACGCAAATGGTACCATCGACTTGCCCATTATGTAAACCTCTACTAATGTAGCCTGCTCATTCTAAAATGTAGGTCAATGGACAGGTAGGATATATTTAAGAATATTGACTAACCCCTTAAGCACTTTAACACATCATGTAATCACTTTAAGTGCAACTTCCTTCAACTCAACTTAAAATTCACAAGCCAGATCACCCCAAATAAGTTCCCTTATTCTTTAAGCACTACTTTAATTTACACTCACTAGCAAGAAAAATATTTAATTATCTCTTTCGAAATATTTTTCTCCTTTTCTTTCTTTTGTTTTTTTCTCTTTCTTCAAATATATTTATCGAAATGTTTTCTTGTATTTTCTATTTCATGCTAGTGGTGCTTTTTCTTCAACACGAATGCACATTTTTTCCTTTCTTTGGTTCCAGTCAAGCCATCTAAGCTCCCTCCTTACTTATTTCTATCGCTCATTTACAATTCAAGTGCTCTAAGAGGTAAAAGAATCAAAATAATTTAATTTAGAATAAAAAGGGTAAAAGCTTGTACTGCGAGTGCCAACAAAAAGGCTTATAGGCTCAAAAGGACAAACTAGGGATGATTCTATTAGTGATAAGCAACAAAGCTCAAAATTATTAATGAAGTCCTAAAATTATTTTTTAAACCGAGCAACACCTAGGATTTTATTTTAACTCATATGCTGGGCAAGTTCTAGACGCAAATGTAATCACATGGACTACACAAAGATCTCACTTCATGCATTGACACATGACTCACTAAAGACGGTCATATTATGACATCTCAAATTAAAGCAAGTATTTACGGAGCCAAGACATATATATGCCACTATCAAATAAGAATTACATCATTCTAAACCACATTATTTCCTACATTTTAATCTACTCTAAAAATAAAAAAGTTCACCCGGTGCAAGTTCTATCCCATGAAAAAGAATCGAGACAAGAAAAAAAAACAAAAACCACATTATTACCTAATGAAAACTAAAAGACATGTTTGTATATATTTCTTTAGACTTTAGTCCCTCAAAAAAATTGTCTAGGAGATCCATCGTCAGAAAAAGTCCAATCTTTTTCCTACATTTTGTTTTTCCATATTATCGAGCATTTTTTTTAAAATTAAGCTACTAAGACTAAAATACTATACTAATAGTCCTAGTAAATACAAATCTTCAAAAATGGAAAATCAAATAGTCTTAAAACTACTAAACTAAAATACTATACTAATAGTCCTACTAACTACAAAAGAAAAGATAAGAAGCTAAAATAATAATAAGAAGTTAATATACTAAAATCTATTCGAAGGAAGTCTCTCACCCCACACTTAAAAAGTGTGTTGTCCCTAATGCATAATTCAAACGAAATTGGATGGTGAAAAAGAAACTCCCTGGTCACTTGTCGATGTCATCTCCCTCAACTAATAAGGCTCTGTCGACCTCCTCTCAATCATCCTCCTTTTCTCCGAGGTCCTCATCTCCATCATTAGTAGCTTTATCAACTGGCTCCTCCTCCTCGTGCACAAAATGTTCGGGGGTGTTAATATCTTCATCAGAGGGTACATCCTAGCCCTCAGCAACGCCGACCAACCACTGGGCATATGTGTTGAGATTATATCGCTCAATGAACTATGTCTGCTCCTCTAGAGTAGCAGACCTCCCTTCAATCTACAGCTGTAAGTCTAGCATCCGTAGAAATGCGCCATGACACTATCATCATGGGCCTGATGCTCGGCAGTAGTCAAAGAAGACCCATCTTCCTCATCCTTGCCATAGATACTAGTGATGTTTGTGCCTCATCAAGCGGCAAGAATGATCATGTCAAAACCCGGCTACTTATCCATCGGGTCGGCCCGTAGGTACTGAGTCAGCACATTACCAAAGAAAATCCTGTCAATTCTATTACTCCTTCAAACATGTGCCATCTGCAGGCGCATTAGCTGTTCCACATTAACTCGCTACCCCGTCATCGGAAAATATACAAGGCAAACTCTTTCCCTACCAATGTTCGTGTCATGATTACATGGTAGTAGCCTCGTATTCACTACCATCAACCACACTTTGACAATCTTATTGAACTTCTTCTTAGGTAAGGTAATGCAGATGTCAATTCTGTCAGATCTTTTGTCTCAGATCCATGTAGCATAAAAAAAATGGACATCACACTAGGTGTGTCTAATATGACGGCTGGCAATGAAGTTGCACAAGGGTGCATGCGGAACATTGGGTGTCGCATGTGGGTACATAATGCACTAGAAGAAATGTCGATCAACCTCCCACGGATAGGCATCAACTGCTCTTCATCCTGAATAGTCCATCCAGCATAAAACTACCTAATTAAGGTGAAATTTGCTTTTCCCGGGGTACTTAAACACATGGCTCAAGCCTACGTGATGTACAACTTGCCAAATTTGAGGGTGTCTAGACATCAACTTGTCACGACCTAAAATCCCAACCCATAATGATGGTGCCTAACACACCGGCTAGGAAAGCCGAAACAAACAGTAAAGAACCAGAACAGTGGATCTTATAGAAATAACATAAGTCTGAAATCTCAATTTAAAACAATACTGCTAATACAAGGTAAATCTCCCAGAAACTAGTAAATACGGAGTCATGATCTCTATATGGGGATACAAGTCTGAATATTAAATAAAAATATTATCTGAACCGAAATAACAGTACATAAGAAAAGACAAGTCGAAACTACTGCCAAGAATGCAGCTCTACCTCTCCTCTTGAAGCTTGGTCGAACAAGCAAATCTACTTTTGATTACTGATCCCCACACCTGAATCTTCAAAAATAAGTACAGAGTAAAGTATGAGTACAACTGACACAATGTACTCAATAAGTATTGTAACTACCCACGACGAGGTAAAGGAAACAAGAATTATGAATGATATATGCTATAGCCTTTTACAGTTTCATAAATCCAACAAATATAGAACACTAATGTGATCATGTGTAAGGTACTGAAAGGACTATCAGCGTGTGTGTGTACAATTACTCAAAATCTCTATTCAGTCACCGGTACAATGTAAAAGGTGATATGCAGATAAATCAGATAATAAACCATGGAATTTGCAAGTAAAGATAAAATGCAATTATAAAACAACACTGGCCAGACTTTCCTCAACCTTTCCATATCCGTACCAAACCACTGACCAGTTTTCCTTAATAACCGCGTGTACACAATCAAGAGAGAAACATGAGAGAATGACCTCAGGGGGATGCGTCCATATTCACACGTTGCACGAACAACTCATATGTTGCATGGACAGCTGACGTGCTAATAGAATCAACCGCACGGACACGTGTTGTACCGACAACTCACGAGCTAATAAAATTAATCATACGGACAACTCACATGCCAATAATCACAATCCGCCTAGCGTGGTCTCATGCTACCGGTCTAGCTCATAACATAGAGAAAGTAAATATGCGTAATACATGTATATGATCAATTATTATCAAGTGTCATACTCCTGGACTGGTATAAATAATGTGTTATAGTGTAGGCATGTGCAATGTGTGCTATCACAGCTATAACAGACAATTTTCATCAAGAAATAACAATTTATCAGGTTCAACTGTAAGAATAACCTTAACAAAATCTCAAATACGGTACAAATAGCTCACAGAGGGGTACAAATAGGAGAAACATCTCAACTTGAAGATTAGACATCATTTCAAGGTATGTCATAGCATAAGCACTACCCCGATCATGGAAATAGTACCCCAGGTGCATGCATATGGGCTCAACCTCAAACACATGCGCCACCCATAGCACGTTACTATCACAAATAATTCAGGCAACTAATATCTCAACCAAGTTTAGATAAGATACTTACCTCAAGCAAACCAAATCACTCCTCTAACAAGCCCTTCCCGCACATATCTACCTCCGAATTATCCGAATCTAACCAAACCAATTAAATATAGTCAATAAAATCCATAAGAATTGATTCCAAATTATAAAGCTAAGATCTTTAACCAAAATTAAAAAGTCAACCCAAAAAGTCGATCCCGAGCCCGCACCTCGAAACCCTACAAAATTCAAAAATTCCGAACGCCCATTCGATTATGAGTCCAAACATACCAAAATCATCCAATTCTGACCTCAAATCGACCTTCAAACCCCAATTTTTCATTTTAGAAAAGTTTCTACAAAATTCCCAATTTCTCTACTTCAAATTACCAAATTAACGACAAAAACAAGCATGGAATCATGATAAATCAACAAATCTGAGTTAAAAATACTTACTCTAATCCAAGAGGTGAAAATCCTCTTCAAAATTGCTCAAAATCGAGCTCTAAAACTCAAAATATGATATAGTAACTCAAACCCTCGAAATGGCTTTTTAATATTCTGCACAGGTGCTTACCCTTTGCGAACGCAGAAGAAGCCTCGCTTTCACGAAGCACAATTTTGCCTTTAGCCAACATTCCTCTTCGCGAACGCGACGACCCAATCGTGAACGTGATGACCAACTAGACCACGCCTACGCGAACGCGAGAACTTCCCCGCAAACGTGAAGGCTTAAGCCCTAGTTCCCCTCAGCCGACCTCCCTTCTACGCGAACGTGACCACCCTCTGGCGAACGCGAAGGGCACTGAACTCCAAATCTTCGCGAATGCGAAGAAGCATACACCAGACACCATATCATATATCCAAACATGAAGAAGATGGTCTGAAACTCGTCTGCAACACACCCGAGGCCCCCATGACCTCAACCAATCATACCAACAAGTCCTAAAAAATAACACGAACTTAGTCGAAGCCTCAAATCACATCAAACAACATCGAAATCGTACCCCAATTCAAGCCTGATGAACAAATGAACTTCTAACGTCTAAAACTAATGTCGAATCATACCAAACTAATTCTGAATGACCTCAAATTTTGCACAGAAGTTATGAATGACACAACAAACCTATTTCAGCTCCCGGAACCAAAATCTTACCCCGGTATCATCAAAGTAAACTCTAGATCAAACCTCTTAACCTTCCAAACCTTCAACTTTCCATCTTTCGCCAAAAAGCATCAAACAAACCTACTGACCTCCCAATAAGCATACAGACATACGCCTAAGTCTAAAATCACTATAAAAGCTATCTAAACAATCAAAACTCCATTCCGGAGTCGTCTATACAAAATTCAAACTTTGGTCAACTCTTCCAACCTAAAACTTCAATTTGGGACTAAGTGTCCCGATTCACTCCGAAACATCCTCGGAACCAAACCTACCACCTCCGCAAGTCACATAACCACAAATGAAAATATAAAAGTAATAATCATGGGAACACGGCAACAATACACAAAATGACCGACCGGGTCGTTACACAATGTGTACTCCTCCGCTGCCAAATTAGGTTATAAATCTTTGGATGACACTTTCTATACCACGCTATGACAGACAGAGGTACACTCTTAATCCCATACTCTCATTCAACCCTAGCTTGTGGTTGTGACACAGCAAAGTCGCTACCACTTGCTTCCCTTTACTCTGGCTACTAGAGGTAGACTCAATTCTATTCCTTTTCTTAGGCAGGGGTGCGGAAGTGGACGATTTACCCTTTGGTAGTGCTTATCTTTAGCCGGAGACTTAGCACTAGGCATTTGATGCACCATGATCAATTTACCTACAAATAACATCAATAATTAATTCATGGACCCAAGAAGTACTTTAAAAAAAAAAGGTCAGAACGACCTCAAACTTAAAGCTTCATCACATTCTACTTCAAATAATTCAAGGTTACTTAGACTTTACCTCTTTCACTTAAGCACATCTTCATTCTTAATTCAGGTATCAAATTAGCAAGTAAGTACTTTGGTCTCACACTTTGTCAATGTACCCGACACCGTTGATCCACCCACACTTAATTTTCATGTTAATCATGCTCACACAATAAATTTCTATCAATCTCGGAGACTCGTGCTCCAACTGGGCAAAAAATCACAGTTGAGGCATTTGTGAACTATTTGTCTCGAAGTTTCTATGTGGGTGAGAGATTGTCTCACCTGCCCAAATCGGCTTGGGCATCGAGTTCGAAACACTCTTTCAATAATAATAATAATAACAATCATATGGGGTTTATGAAGTTTAGAACAATTTTAGCACAAATCAGCATTTAAGCTTATGTGGCATTTATTTTTGGATTTTTCTTATTAAATTTTATGCCATGTCATATTTATGGTAGGGGTTTGAGGCAAAATAATTTTTTAGTGACAATGATAAAGTTTAGTTACTTTTAAGTGACAAAAAATAGTTGAATGACTTTAGTAAAATTGAAAGATAGTTCAATGACCATCAGTGAAATTAGCCGTAAAGTTTAGTATTTCTCGTATAATACATTTAAGAGAAGCTCATTCACAGGTTCAACTAAAGTAAATTTCGAGCTTTAGAAAACCTAGATCAGATCTAAAAAGTAATACCTTCAATCCAAGTCAAAGTATAAATTATGAGTAGAATATCGCATAAGGAGAGATCTAAGGGCGTGCGGATCGGCCAAATACAGTAGTTTGATCGAAATCTTGTATTTATCTTAAAAAATTTATTAAATTTATAAAAAATTATTATTTGAAACCCAATAACTTAAAGGAACTATAATATCGAATCCATAAGTTTCAAATCTTAACTTCGTATGTTAAGAGATCTAATACCAACAGCCATTACCATAATAGTTAAGTAAGCTAATATTTCATTTAAAACTCTATATAATGCGATATAGTTGATAATCCATTTTTTCCTTTTTTATTGAGTGATATACTTGTTTCCACACGCACTTTGTAGACCTTCATTCATCATATTAAGGTTTTGGATTGTATATCAAATTCTCACATGATATCATAATTAACTTTTAATTAGCTTATCCATAATTGTAAGTCTTATTTAACGTTCATGACTTCATGTACGTATGACACAAAAATCAGTTACATTATTACACAAATAGGTGTGTAAAAGCTTCCAAAGGAAATTACAAAGACGTCTGATTGCCTATATGTTTTGAATTAAATGGTCAAAATCTTTTCACATTTTCTAAAGTTTGATATAAATGTCTCGAAATTTTAAAATATTGATGTAACTATATATGCCAACCAAAGTCAAGCAATTATGTAAATGGTGTATATCACCTCTTGTTTTTATCTGTTTTTGCATAATAATTTAATTATGTCCACGTCAGAAATTCGGCAGTTAAATAATTGCACATGTAAATGTGTTCCCAAAATTATGCATGTGATTAGTGGATAAATTACAAACAGCAGCATTAATCATAAAGGTGAATATTACTGAAACCAATCATTTTTATTCTTTTAAGCGCCAGATCTTAAATTTCGCTAAATGGACACTTCATTTCTTCTTTTTTCCAAATTCTGCAGTTCGGTTTTCCCTTTTATTTCACCTTTAATGATATGTTTAAGATTATTATAAGGTTAAGGATGTTTTTGTTTTGTGCCAAAATTTTAAATTCTTGTTTTCTTTAACTTCATATTCAGATAAACACTGCCATACCAAAAAAATAGCTTGTCGACATTAACTACCCAACAAACAATAACAATTACATTTCAATCCCAAATTATACTCCCTTCATTTCATTTTATGTGTTTGACTGGCACATAATTTAATATAAGCAATTAAAAAAAAAACTTAACACTTGTAGTTTAAACAAGCAAATAGATATTTGTGTTGGCTATAAATTTTCTCATTAAGGAAAATAAAAAATTTAAAGTTATATTATTTTAAAACATAATTGGACCTATCTATAACAATCATCCTCCATAATAATATTTTACTATAATGGTTAAATTTTCTTTGGAACCGATTTTTCATGTTATGTGATTCTAGATGTTGTCTATAATAGCATTTTGCCATAACAATCAAAAACAATTCAATGTGACATTGAACGATGCAGTTATAAAAAGATTTAATTATATGTAAAAATTATCATTCTTTTGGGGCATGCTAAAATTAGACATGCATCACATAAATTGAAACAATACTACTGAGTACTCCCTCCGTTGGCCAGATCATGTCATTCCAACACCTCTGATCCTACATGTAGGGTCGGGAAAGGGGTAGAGTGTACACAAATTTTATACAAGGTAGATAGGTTGTTTTCGATAAACAATTCGAAAAAAAATAATTTTCTAAGCAGTAGTAGTATGTATTATTTATTTATTTATTTGATGTCACTACCATGCAGTTAATGAAAATCATATCATCCTACCTGTATATACAGATATAGTAGTAATACTTCATTGACTTATCAATCTCCTCCATTTCCCTTCATAGCCTATACCAAGTTCCAACCTCATTCACTCCCTCCAACTTTTCTTCTTTCAAGTTTCAACACTCCTATTACCAATTCATTTTTTCATCACTTTTTTTGTCTACTCTTATACATGAATTCTGCTAATTAACCATTAAAATTTATATCATCTTTGTCATTTGATCAAATGGGCTGTTTTTTTAGCTCTACTAAGAAAACACCTTCAAATCCTATTACTAATTCATCACCTAATTCTCACACCAAACAAAGCAGAACTACTCAAAGATCTCCACCACTTACACTACCATTTCTTGAAGAAGAAAAAGTGAAAGAAGTCCTCTCTGAAACTCCCGCCATACCAAAAAATAATCATCAAAATATTTTGGAACAAAAAAACCAAAATGATAGTGTTTTAAAAATAGCCAAGATTTTCAACCCTAAGGAAGAACTTTCTCAGGAGCAGTACAGAAACTTCAGCAGAAGTAACCGGGTCGGGTCAGACCCGAAAGATAATACTAGTAAAGAGCTCAGCAGGCATATCCGGTTCGGGTCACATCCGAAGGACACAATCAAGGAGATCAGCAGGCATATCCGGGTCGGGTCGGATCCGAAAGGGATGACCGGAGATGTTGGAACTGAGCTCCGGCAGAGATCACCTGCAAAGTATCGGAACGAAGCTTCTCCGGCTAGAATAAGGCCGGAGTACTTATCCGGGTCGGTTCAGACCCGGAACACTTCTCCCGCTAAAATAAGGCCGGAGCACTTATACGCTTCTCCAGCTAGAATAAGGTCGGATCACTTATCCAGGTCGGGTCCGATCCGGAACACATCTCCGGGTCGGGTCGGGTCCGGAAAGAATGCAGGCGGGTTATCAAGAAAAGATAATGGAGAGAGTTCATTTAGGAGAACAAGGTCACCGGTGATATGTGCAGATCAAAATGGAGGAACAAGAAACAGTATAAGTAGATGCCCGTCGGCAAGGAAATCCGGTAAGTCGCCGGGAAGGGTGAGATCGGAATTGGGTGACCGGCGCCGGAAGCCGCCGGTGGAAGCTGAAAATTATAGTCACAGGGAAAATAGAGAAAACAAGCTGACAAATGGAAATAATGAATCTCTTGAAAATCCACTTGTGTCTATGGAATGTTTTATTTTTCTTTAAAATGTATATTTGGATATTTAAGTAATGTACTTTTATTTTGTCTGTCTTTTGTTTTTTAAGTTGTAAATGTTGGTATTTATGTAGAGATAATCATAATTTATGTGTACTTATTGGTTCAGTAAACTAATAAATATTTCAAAGGTAAAATAAATCAAGCTTAGTGCAAGAAGTCAAATTAGTATTGACATGTGACTTGAAAGAATGTGATATATATTTTACTCTCAAAAACATGAGACGACTTTAGGCGTTTGGACAATATTTGCTTGAAGTTCAAAAAAATAATTATTTGAAGTTGAAGTTGAAGTTGAAAACGAATAGTTGTGAAGTTGAATATGGACATGAATTTCAATTGCAGTTTGGTGAATGAAAAACATTACTTATTTCATTTCAAATACTCCTCAAATATATTTTTCAATGTTAAATTCTCTATTTTCAAGTTAAAGTCGAACTAATGACCAAATTATAAAATAAACTTTAATTTGCAGATAATATTTCAAGTTGTTAAAATTGCAATAATGAAATACTTAATTTTTGTGGCTAATTGGGGATGCCTAAGATCAGTGTTTTAAAAGGCGTGAGCGTAAGGCAATGCGTTTTACATATGCCTCATCGAGGCGTAAGCCCCATAGGTATTTAAGTTTTAATATTTTATAAAATAATATAATTACAGTAAATATTTATAAACAGATAAAATTGCATAAAAATACAGAAAATTATAAATATGTGAAAAAATATATATATATATATTGATGTGCTTCATCCCCATAAAAAACTAGTCAAAACAATCTATTATACGTTACTTAGAAGCTCAAGTAACTTTAGTCGAAAAGAATAAAGTTTTATACATGGAGGAACAAAAATGATGACTAACTTTCAATTTGAACTTTGAACTTGCTGCTACGAAGGAGAATGAAGTTCTCTTTGTATTTGTAAAAAAATTTGAATATTCGTTGCTTTTGGGAGATATTAGCAGACTAGCGGACAAGATAAAGAATTGGAGAAGACCATGAATTGGTGCTTCAATCAATAAAAAAAAGGTCTTGACTTTTAAATTTAATACATTTTAGTTCCTTTTTAAAACTTTTGAGTAATTACCAAGCTGAATTTTGAAAATTTATGTATTATATGAAGGACTTATTCAACAAATTTTGTTTTAATTTGAAAAAAATTCTCGGGCTTACGCCTCACTAAAAAACTCGCCCCGAACGCCCGGGCGTACGCCCCGAATTGCCCGGACGTACGCCTCTTGAGACTTTCGCCTCACACCATCATTCCGGGGCGTTTTTGGTGCGTCTCGCCCAAGGACGCTCCCCGAAAACGCCTTTTAAAACACTGCCTAAGACAATGATATTATGTTGGGAAAAAAAAAGGAAATGAACTTTGTGCATGAATTATATTATTTATCTACAACATGGTTAATTAGAAATTCAAATCCTACGCACTAACATTGCAAAAAATATTAATAAATCAGGTCGCTTAGGAATTTAATATATATAAATTTTTATGATAAATATTAACTGATAATCTAGTAAAAACAAAAATTAACATACTCTCGTAGAGTTAAATTTTAAAGATACGTAAAATTCTATCTAATACTAAAGTTGCTCAATTTATAATAGCAAAAGGGGAATGAAAGATTGCATGTGGGATTAAAGGAATGGAACAAGAAGTTGTTGAGATCTTGATGAGATCGTATTTATGGACACAGAGTAGGAAGCATTGGAAAACTTTGACTAATTATTTGCATAGCTTTTATGCCACCATATTCATCTCAACTACCATAAATACTATTGCAAGTCATTCCTTCCGTTCATTTTTAGTGGTTCACTCTTGATTTTATTTTTATACTTGTTTTAAAAAAAATATATATATATATATTTTATAATTTTACCCTTAATAAATACTTTTTCATTCACTTTTACTTGTCTACTATTAACTTTATATACCCCTTAAGAAATAATAAATAAAGTCCATAATTTACCATAATACTCATATTAATTTAGTATAACATATTTTAGTATAGTGGACAAGTAAAAGTGAAAATATATTTTCAGTATAGTGAACAAGTAAAAGTGAACGGAGGAAGTAACTTCTTTATTTGGTTTCCCAACCAGTATTCAGTACCCACATTGACCTGACTAAATTTAATTAGGCATCAGAAAAACCTAAATTTTTGGGTAAATAATTTTCTTGACGAAGACGGCTCTATACCTAGGACTCGAACTCAAATTGAATAATTTTTTAACACTACGCTATGACCCTTATTGCTATTTACGGGCAACTTCTCAGGTAGCAATTGGCAAGTAAGCCGCCAAAATAACCAACGAGGTAATGAAAGAATGATTAAGTAAAATACAAAAATATAATATTACAATTTACGAGAAAAAAGTTTAGATTGAATTGTTCTCAGTTTGGCCTATGTGGTGGCCATCATTTAAAATTTGTAGGTTAATTGTTTGTTGATTTTACGTGTAGCAAGTAGAAACCAAAATAGCCCAACGTTACATAGTAGGCAGTATTAGCCATTTTGGGATTGCATGTCCCTTTGTATTTACCTTTGAAATTGACTTCGCCCAAAAGGAGTGTTTAAGTGTTTCATTTTCAAGTGTAATGTCATGGCCCGCCACATCATCATGCCACGTAGGTGTTACTTGGTATATATTTTTGCCATATGGAAATCTTACGTATAAAATAGACTAGCACACGTGGGAAGATTCTAGAGAAAAATGGAGATTTCTCATGGAAGACCTTAGAATCCTATGGAATTGCTAGGAAAGTCCTTAAAAGATTCTAGCTATGTAGAAAATTCTAGAGAATGTACTTACTTGTAAATAATAAGGGACTTGTGTAATAATTTTTATTTACTCACTAGTCCCCAGGAGACTAGTATATAAAGGGAGATATTTATTTGTAACTCATCAAGCAAACAATTCAAATTCTCTCTGATACAAAGCTTCTTTTAGCAATTCTCTCGTGTTCTTTCTAACATTCCCTTAGCGATCTTGAGTGTAGTAAGGCTATCTTGGCGTAGCAAGAACGTGAGCAAGTTGTGCAAGATAGTGAGAGAGTTTTCAAGAGCCGCATGTGTACTTAGTTAACAACTAAGGACGTGATAACGTGGTATCAGAACAAAGTTTATGACTAAAGGAATGTTAGAATACAAGAGATTGCTAGAAGGAAGATTTGTAGGGAACCATGATCGGGATTACCAAGGGTGTGGTACTTGCAAAAGGGACAAATATGAAGGTCCCTAAGCAAAACGAGTATGGCGGTGCACGGGACGCGCGCGAGGTCGACGACTTACTTTGGAGGATGGAAAAGTACTTTGAGGTAGTCAAGGAAGATAACAAAGTTGTTAAGGTACACGACGCTTCAATGTACTTGACTGAGGTTGTCGCGCTATGGTGGAGTCGAAAGTATGCTTACATGGAGAAGGGGCTATGCAAGATTGAGACGTGGGAGCAGTTCAAGAAGAAGTTGAAAAAGCAATTCTACCCGATGAATGTGGTGTAAGAAGCTAGGAGGAAGCTAAGGGAGCTCTGGCAGTCGGCCACAATTCGGGTGTGTGTGCGCGAGTTCACTACCTTAATGCTTCAAATCCCGTCATTGTCCGAGGGAGATTCCCTCTTATACTTCATGGATGGGTTACAAAATTGGGCAAAACAGGAGTTAAGAAGACATAAAGTAGCCAATGTGGACGAGACCATAGCGGTAGCCAAGTCGCTCGTTGACTTCAAGATAGAGCCTGCCAAGTCCAAAGAAGGCAGAGAGGTGGGGGAGATCATGAAAGGACAACGGGAAAGGCATAGCCGAGGTATACAAGGGCAATGGTAAGGGGTCATCCCATAACGGACAAGGGTCCAAGAGAAACGACAAGGGGCCGTATAACGGCAGCGAGTACGTGGCTAAGGGAAGGTTCTATTTCTGTAGAGGATCACATCGAACAAGTGAATGCCAGAGTTGGGGAAGCTTGCAGCAATGATCGGGAACTTTTCTCAGGTACACAAGGGTGACACGGAAGGGACCGTCAGCACTAGAGGGATGCACTTGGAATCTAAGCTGAAAGTAGGGGACTCCAAAGACTATCTTGGCGCCATGCAAATGGAGAATGATGCTAGCAAAAAAAGTTAGGCGGACATAGTTGAATAGGATGGGAAGTTACAAAGTGATGGCACGCTATCGGACTTAGACGATGTACCAAGCATAGGGTCAAGTTTGCTAGCAATGCTGGGACCACTGAGGGCAGCCAAATAGGGAGTGGAAACATGAACCCGATGCTTGAGAAGCTGCTAGACTTGGTTGAGTCATGGGGAGATTCAGGCCAAGAGCAAGGAGAGGCATCCGATGGGCGGAGGAATGAGTCCATCATTGCTAGCTGTCCAAAGTACAAACGAGGCAAGAAGAAAGGCAACCAGTACCTTGTAACATGGGAAGGCGAACCACTCCATAGGGCATCATGGCTAATGGACAAAGAACTCCGGCGACATCAAGGCGAGGTGCACACGTACGTGTCGATGCTTTGTACCGAGGGCGACACAAAATTGGGTGGGGGAGAGTATCATGGCCCGCCACATCATCATGCCACGCAGGTGCTACTTGGCATATATTTTTGTCATATGAAAAACTTACATATGAAATAGACTAGCACATGTGGGATGGTTCTAGAGAAATATGAAGATTTCTCATGGAAGACCTTAGAATCCTATGAAATTGCTAGGAAAGTCCTTAGAAGATTCTAGCTATGTAGAAAATTCTAGAGAAATGACTTATTTGTAAATAATAAGGGACTTGTGTAATAATTTTTATTTACTCACTAGCCCATATAAGACTAGTATATAAAGGGACATATTCATTTGTAACTCATTAAGCAAGCAATTCAAGTTCTCTCTAATACAAAGCTTATTTTAGCAATTCTCTTGTGTTCACCTAACATTCCCTCAACGATCTTGAATGTAGTAAGACTGACTTGGCATAGCAAGAACGTGAGCAAGTTGTGTAAAATCATGAGTGAGTTGTCAAGTGTCACATGTATACTTAGTTAACAGCTAAGGACGTGACAGTATGCAAATAATATGCGGATTACAACAACACTAAAATGACCTAGACGTCGGGCCGTGGCTCTTACTATGTGGGATGACAAACGAAGAGAATGCCACGCGTCAAAACAAGCTTGTTGTAAATTCCTTGTTTCGAGTAAATTGTATAATCGATTTAAAAAAAAGTGAATAACACGATTATAGAAGAGTAGTGTTACATTTTCGAGAATAATAGATGGTGAAAAACCTGACAAACACGTAAAGCTTGATCTGGACTTGCCTAATTATAATAAGATTGGTCTCACTTTCACTTGAGGACTAGGAGGAGGAGCAATATTGGACAACTATAAGCTTTTATTTCCTCTTGCACCTCTAGCTTAATGTTTTTGGGTCCTGAACTTGTTGACCCGTTGGCAAAGAAATGAGAAAATGACAAGAATATTCCTTATGTTGGAGGTAAGTATTGATGTTTTTGGGTCCTCAACTTGTTGGTCCATTGTCCAAGAAATGAGAAAATGACAAGAATTGTCCTTATATTTTAGGTAGGTCTAAAATAGTCTGTTAAATATACTCTTGAGCTTGTTTTTTTATCCTTTACCAAAAGTGAGCACTTTTGGTTATGTTAAATATTTAACAAAGTTGTTAGATTTACCGGAGTTGTGGGATTTGTTTTTAAACCAAAAGCACCTATTTAGCAGTCCCTCTAACGAGTAAGCACGTTCATATTTGTTGCCGCTAGCCCAACTTCTTCCTAATATTAGCCAACGAAACGTTGCAAACACCATGGAACGGACAGACATTTTCTTCATTTCAATTAGCTCAACGAGATTTTAAGAACTCGGTAATGGGCAGGCCACTGGGTTTATTAGAATTTTAAAGCACGCTGCCAAAATTTTAAGCATGCTGCCAGAATTTTCAGCATTTCAAATTTTGGTAAGGGTACTTTAAAATTCTGGCACTTAACTATTTTTTCAAACAAACAAAAAAATAATAATTAACAGGGTTAAAATATAAACGAAAGTTCTAAAAAGGTTCATCCCGCTGCGCTTGCCTCGTATACAGCAAAGGCAAGGGCAGACCTACGTTAGGGAGTGAGAGGTCACCAGAACCCGTTGGCTTCGGTAAAAATATTGTATATATATATATACACACACCCCTGACTCAAAAATGCTGGACAAAGGAGTTAGTTTGTGAAAGTGCTCAAGAGCCTTCTTTTGCTTGACGAACCAGGTTAGAATCTGGGGTCCTACAATCTACTTTTTTGAATTCAATGGTTATTTAATTAAGTTGATTATTTTATATAACAGTCAACTTAATACTTAATAATTTGCTTAATATTTTTCAAACCCCTCGCTAACTCAAAGGTCCGAACTCCGAACATAGAAGAGTTTTTGAACAATATTGTCCCTTATCTTAGAGGGTAGGTCTATTTTGGTCCCTCAAATATAACCCTGAGCATATTTAGTCCCTTAAGTATGCTAAAGTGGAACACCTTTAGTCTCACTGATACAATATTTTAAAAAACTAACGGTGTTACCCAACTCTGATTCATGAAGCAAATCTTCTCCTTTGAAACAAAATGTTTCCTCTCCTTTTATTGGATAACGCAAATTATCACTTTAATTTCTCATTTTTAGATAATATCTTCTAAAATTTTGACCTTAAAAATATCCCCTTATGTGCCAATTTTCAATGATAAAATGACACTGTATAGCCGCTGCAAAAATAATAGCCGAAAAATGTATAAGCTTTGTATATATATACATTTAAAAATTTCGGTTGATTTTTTCAAAAAGAAAAGTTTAAATTTGAAGAAAAAAAAATAGAGTTGTCGGGATCACTTCTAGGCATATTATTGAAGCAAACGAATAACCAAGTTATATTATTACTTTTAGCCGTACCAGAAACTATTATATCTTGTAACAGAAAAAGTATATAAAATTTGTATAATATTTGTATATTAACATATAAAATGTCTATATATATACAAAAAATATACAAATTTTATATATTTTTCGGTTATTATTTCTACAACGGCTATACAATGTCATTTTTTCATTGAAAACTAGCACAAAAGGGGATAGTTTCAAGGTCAAAATTTTAGAAGACATTATCTAAAGATGAGGAATTAAAGTGATAATTTGTGTTATCCAATAAAAGGAGAGGTAACGTTTTGTTTAAGAGTAGAAAATTTGTTTCATGAATCAGAGTTGGGTAACACCGTTAGTTTTTAAACACATTGTGTCAGTGAGACTAAAGATGCTCCACTTTAGCATACGTAAGGGACTAAATATGCTTAGGACTATATTTGAGAGACCAAAATAGACTTACCATCAAAGATAAGGGACAATATTGGCCAAAAACTCAACAGAGAACAACTAAACAAATGCTTCTTTTTCTCCATGAAACAAACCCTTTCTGTCTCCCTTCAATTTCAACTTTCTTTTTCAGCTCTTCACTTATTTGCATCTCCTTCAACTTTGAATCGTACAGTTCTATTAGGTGAGGGAGACTCTTCTTCAAATCTTTGATTATTTGAATAAGTTTTTTTTCTTTTTACAAATATTACTTTTTCGATTTGTGTAATTTTGACCTAAATTAGCAGTTGACTCTTGCATAAATTTGAGGAGAGATTGATACTCGACTCTCGAGATTAGTTTGGGTATGAGCAGATTTCTTAAAATAAGTTTATCTAAAAGTGGCTACTAGTTTAAGGGAAAAAGTTTATCTTAAGCAGTAATCCCTGCAAGAAATCTAGAGTTCTTTAATATAGTAGTATATATGCTTGCAAGAAATCTAGAGTTCTTTAATATAGTAGTCTTTAATTTCATAGGTATTTGAAGATTCTGTGCTAATGCTATTAGACATATTGTTTCCGTAAAGTGGATGATTTGAAACCAAGCTGTATTCAAGTTTCAAGAATATATTTGTACAAATTGGTAAATCTTCCTTCTATCTTTAAGATAATAATAATATAGTTATGACTGATCTACGTCCAATCCACACTTAATAGTGAGTGGAAATGGTCGTTGGAAGAATAGTACCCAACAAGAGTCGTGGTCGATTTTCACAGGGAGTTTATTATGGGTGTTAGGGTGTACATTTGATAACAGTAATTGAAATAACTAAATTGCACTTCCAAATTGGGGGATCGGGTTGCACGCCGCAATAGTCTTGATTAAAATAAATATATAGGAGGAGCGGGTTGCACACCGCAACAGAACTGAGTGTGAATATATTGTGAGAGCGGGTTGCATGCTGCAACAGAACTGAATGTGAATATATTGTGAGAGCGGGTTGCACGCTGCAACAGAATTGAATGTGAATATATTGTGAGAGCGGGTTGCAAGCTGCAACAGAATTGAATGTGAATATATTGTGAGAGAGGGTTGCACGCTGCAACAGAATTGATGGAAATGATAATTGGTTATGACTACTGAGTTGGCTTCAATTATTATAAACGAGTTACCTGATTTATTTCTATTATGGTTGTTGTTACTAACATTGCGTACAGGTAATGTAAGTGACCCGCCTTAGACTCGTCACTACTTCGTCGAGGTTAGGCTCAGCACTTACCAGTACATGAGGTCGGTTGTAGTGATAATATACTCTACACTTCTTGTGCAGATTTCGGAGCTGGTCCCAGCGGCGTGCCATAGACTTGCTCGGATTTCAGCTACCCGAGGAGACTTGAGGTATAACAGCATGGAGTCCGCAGTTCTGAAGTCCCCGTCTATTTTACTTTAGTTGTGTGTTTATTTTCAGACAACTTTATTTTATTCAGGCCCTTATTTGTATTATTCTAGAAGCTAGTGTACTTGTGACACCAATTCTGGGATGGTATTTAGACACTGTTATTTTTAAGGATTATTCACTACATTTCAAACTTTACTTCCGCATTTGTTCTTTGTTATTAACAAATTCAAAAATTGTTTAAAAAAATAGATAATATTATTCTAACATTAGCTTGCCTAGCAAGTGAACTGTTAGGCGCCATCAGGGTCCGAAGGTGGGAATTTCGGGTCGTGACAGTTGGTATCAGAGCAC
>AWOL01S0026050.1:0-11533 GCA_000715115.1 Nicotiana otophora | reverse complement strand
GTTTAACTCGAAGTGAGAATATTATGGCACCCTGAATGTGATATGGGTTTCAAAATACATGTAGTTGTATTACGCTCTTAACATTAACTAATACAAGGAATAAATATGCCACAAGCCAATAAGGATGAAAAACAGAAGTTGAGCACTTGTGAGATTATTATCATTCTGGTAGTTTAACCCTTGCCAATAGTTGATCCTATATGAGAGGACTAGAGATACGACAAACTTCTCTTTCAAATCGATATGCTCACGATATATGCCAAAATCTGAAAGCATCTAATTTCAACCTTTCACGAGTGAAACCATATAGTTAGGACATTTTAATATTGGGGTGAAATCATATATTGGCTAGAAAGAATGAATAATGTGCTATGAGCCAGACATGTTTCTACTATAATAAATCTCAATCTGCCATACCAGGCAACTTCATGGGAAACTACAATACTAGGAACAAATTGAGCCACTTACTGCGGAATGATCTAAGTGGACATGAAAGTCATACCAATATGGGCCAACAAAAAGATCTTCATGTGACGAATTTGTGAAAATCTCGAATTTCCCATAAACCTTCTTGCGAACAACTGACCCCTTTCAATTGACATGTACACATATGATAGATGCTGAGACACGCTCTCATGTTACTACACAGTGAAAAGGATTCCTGATAACATTCACAAAGGAGTAAAGTTAATGTTCAAACTATAGGAGCCACATACACTGGAGAGAAACATAGTGGCTCAAGAAGGATCTCAACACTAGGCCGCTATACATTGGATTTGATACCACATAGGTAAACTTTATGACGGTGCATCCATGAGCATAAGTGAGTGGATGTTATCTATTTGAATCACAAGGTCCTATAAGAAATTCATCAGGTATAGAATTTTGTTGAGAACTTGGGGAAATAAATGGGTAGTATTAGCATAGGGTTATAACTGACTTCAAGGAAATAATTATAGAGCTCAATTACAGAAGATGTTATAAATAAGATAATTTGTGACAGAATGGCTTCACGAATAATGCGTCTCATTCACAAAGTAAGTACATGGAATGTTTTGTGATTCAGCGTCTTGTTAAGACCATATTTATGTACATATACAACAAGGAAAAATTATGAATGTTCATAATAATGTACTAAGGAGTGACTTACTTGATGACTTTAGGTTGACAGGACAGTACCTTAACTGATGCCCCTCGAATCCACATCCATAACATACATTGGTACCATAGTGACATACCCCTCGAATGACATCTCCTACATTTCACGCAACTGGTATGAGGTCCACGAAGTTGACTCGCCTCACTGACCTGATATTTACCCTTTTTGAATAAGTCATAAGAATCCCTTTTATATTTCCTCCAGCCTTTCACATCGGGAGTAAAGATCTGTGTAACAGGTTTCTGTATGGGCTGTAGGAATTTCCCAAGCCTGCCACCCTTAACACACTCCAAAGCATACTCACAACATGGCGCAAAATGTTCCCGGACTAGGTGTACCCAACCTATGGCATTTGTTCTTCTTGTGCCCTCTCATTCCACTACGATAACATATTTCAAGAGTCATCCAACACATCCCCAAGTTGCACTTCTTACAAATATAGCATTCCGGCATAATGGAACAAACAAACCTCATTCGTTTCTTAGGTGTTCTCACCACACGAGCTGGTGGTGTGGTCACATTAATAGAGACAAGGACATTTTCTCCTAGCAACTGGTTCTTTCATCCCCTCCTAGCTAGCTCGAACTCGTGGGTTACTCATATGGAAAATGAGACATGACGAGGAAATTAGCTTCCTATCTTGAGCTATATTGCACGATCTGGAGTACCAAAGAAGTGTGAAATTCCTAAATTTCCAAGTAGCCTCCTCAATATAGATGTGGTCGACAACACACCGATAAGAAGGACTCTACTAGACAAGGCTCTGAGACATCCTAGGACACTTTAAAACCTGTCTTTGATACCAAGTTTGTCATGCCCTGAAATCGAGGAGCGCGACCGGCGCTCAACCGAATGAACCCGGCCGAGCAAGCCTGTTAGATTTCTTTCTACCCAAACTCAACCATAAATAAAGAGGAGATATATTCCATTAATCAAACATTGAAAAGATTTCATTAGCAACTCCCATTTCATTTCCATTAGCAACTTCATTTATAATTTCCAAATTATGATAAGTTTATAGATAAAATGAAAAACATGTTTTCGAAAGACCAAAATTTCTAGTTTGATTCCCAACATCGAATATCACCCACAACCTATTTACGGAGCCTCTAAGTACAATAGCATTGAAGAATGGAAGTGTCGGCGACAAGGCCCCTGCTATACGTCATAGTACAAAATACAAAGTAAGATGACTTAAAGCCCGGTATAGAGTAGGGTTCGATAAAACCTGCTGAATAAAGAGTGACTTATTATGAGTACCAAAGTTGTCCACCGATGAACCACCTGCATCCACTGAACATGCAGCACCCCCGGCAAAAGGGACGTTAGTACGTATGGAATAGTATTAGTATGTAAATCTAAATGTCCTCTTTCAAAATAGAATGCCAAAATAAAAGGGAAAACCATGGAAACAACAATCAACAATCAATGATATCCAATTTCCAAGTTAAGACATATTAATTTCAAAAATACGAAGATCATATTATTTTTGGTTGGGAGATCTTTAGCACCTACCATTCTTCACAATATCACCGTTCACAATACAAATGTTCACCATACCAATACCACCATACTTTTAGCAAGGAGTTCGATCACGACCCGATTGGCTAGGCTATCTCATTTGAGACATCAACCACAATCACAATTTCAATTACAATTTCAAACATAATCACCACCATGTAGGCGTCATGGTGTCCGATTACGACCCCATCGGCTAGGCTATCTCACTAAAATGCCGTATGGATCGACATCATCTTTTACTATCAATCATCTCATCCCAACTAAGGGGAAATAATTTTATCACATCAATCTCATCCCAAATAAGGTGAATAATCGCAATCCACTCCTACACTGGCACGTGTAGTTTCAGGGTTAGGTTATTTCAACCTACCCTTCCTCGGTGACAATCGATACTCCCAAAAATATTTTTGGTTTGCACACAAAGATAACATAAATACAAATATATTTACCTCATCATCTTTCACATTGTATAAATCTCCATTAGTACTTTCAACCAATCACAACAGTAATATTTCCTTGGCTCTTTTGGCCATTCACATGATTCAGTATTCCAGGCACGATGGCCGTATTTGATATTCCTCACTCTCATTTCATCCCTCTCATGCATCATCATCATAAATATCAACACATATAATATTCTGAAAATCACAACTTTAAGTTCATTAGTAATGAAGACTTTAAACATAATGGTTTTCTTTCCAAAAAATGGAGTAAAATGGTTGGCAATCGAAGCATAAGTTAAAATCATAAACCAGTAACACATCATTTACTATTGAAACACTTTTGCACAAAAAGGGAAATACACAATTTCCACCCAAGAATATGTAACTAGCCAAAACACATTGAAACTACTTACAAAGCACAACATTAGTTAAAACAACCACATATGGGCATCCCCAATTCACTTATTTCACTTCCAACCATCTTTATAGATTATCAACAATAAGACATTTCCAATCAAGACTTTAGATACACATATGAGCAATTAAGAGTCTTAAGCATATTGAGTGTTTCTCACACAGTTTGACATACTAGCTTTCATTTGAAACACGACTCAAAGCCATAACATTTTAACACACATATCATTCTTGAACACATTCCCGAAGGATAACATAATATGATAGGAACATTCAGAACACATTTTGAATACATAATTCTCGACACTTTGCTTACTCAGGATGATTGAATTTATTGGGAACAATTCGGAACATGAGAATAAGGAAATTGAGTCTACCATACTTGAAACTTACAGAAACATCATGGAATTCAATTATAAGAGAGTAGTTTAGCCAACATACCTCGCTTTGAGCTTTTCTTAAATTATTACAATGTTCCGAAAATCCTAGCAACTTAAATCTAATTTGAAACATAACAAACGTGAACCATAATTGGGAAGCTTTTCTTGGTCTTGGGTCATTCGAGCATTTTATTAAGCACTAGGTGTGCAAATTGCTTACAAGGTTCTTCCACAAGATTCAATTCACAACCCAATCCTTACTTATTTGAGCTCAACAATCTTCCCACAAACCTTATTAGTACATGCATGTATAAATAATACTCTTACACTCAAGAATCACACTCCCTATCACCCATCTTTTACCCCCAACACTCGAAATTGAAAACTAGGGTTGGATTACAAAACTTTAACAAGATCTTGATGAACAAAGCAGTTGAGCTTCTTCCTCTCTCAATAACACTCTCACTTCTCTAAAAAGATATCAGGTTTTTGTCTTCAAAATGAGCCCCAAAGGCTATTTATCAAAATGGGGTCGGGTTATAAAAATAAGAAAATGAACTCTCTGAACTCAGATCTGCGGTCGCAAAATGGATTGCAGAATGGGTATGCGGTCTGCACAGTGGACCACAAAACTGGTGCCCAGAACTGGGCTAAACTGGTCAGTTCTGTGACCATTCTGCGGTCGCAGAATTGGCTGTAGAATCACATTCAGCCAGCCTTCTGTATGTTTGTCATAACGTCTTGTAGGAGTGTCCAAATAACGAACAGTTTAAGGCGCTAGAAACTAGACTCTAAGGTCTTTCATTTAAAAGGTTGTTCATTATATAACACCTTATATATATGTAGATATACTTGTCCAAAGTTTGGTCTTGTGCGTACTCATTTGGAACATTAGTCTATCATGTAATTGCCAACTTGACTTGGACTTAGAGCTCTCCTTAGACCCCACATCACTTATAATGTGCTTCATACACTTATTATCATATCCAATTGATATCCATAATATTAATAGTCCTCGTCTATACACAAAATAATATAATTAGCACACATCAACATTCTTAATAGCGCTTAAGTACTTCCACTCATATCTCATGAACTTAGAGTCTATAACCATTAATCCAATGCTACAACCAATTAGACGATGAACTTTCAATCATATTGAATTCGAGTTATAGGGTTTCTTTTCTCAACAACAATGTCTCAATGTAATACCTAATGATTTGAATGGTTTACCCATATTAATACGGTGTTAGTGAATTGAATCAACATTAGAACCTACCTTGGATGATGGAGAGGCCTTGGAGGATGTTGAGTTCTGTAGATCATCCCTTTATATATAAAATTTATGGGTATGTGTATAAGGAAAAAGGTAGGGCTTTAAAAACGACCCTTCAGGTGCGCGCCCATGCAGCTGAGGGCCCAACCGCGCACCTGAATGTGCAACAAGGGCAGTAGCACTGCAACAAGTGCGTTTCCGTGCACGTGATGGCTAAGCGTGTAGTTGAGCATGCAGACTGTGCATTGTCCGGTAAAAACATATAAATTATTACACGGAGATCCGTTCGGGTATTTCAAAGGACTACAACTTTAGTGTTTTATATGTTTTTGAATTCCTAACAGATTTTCACTTGATTAGGCTGGAAGACAGACCTTCCATAAACTTTGTCTATTTTATTAAATCTTATGCACGTCACTCTTTGTACTCATTTTACACATTCATTCCTAATATAAATATATGGAGTGTTACATGAAAATCTAGCTGATGAAGGGAATAGCTTTGGGAAGAGAATATTCTTGGGCGGAAGAGAAGTGACCTGAGAACTTCTGGGTGTCTGGGGAACAAAGTGATCAGTTTTCGTGAGGTTTATTTGTTCTCTTAAAGACACCATCTCTTTCCGCTGCTACTGGAAGAATTGGAAAAGAGAAGTACCCGGCGGACAAATATCGTACTACAAGCCTGCTAACTGTGCTCTAAGGCTTTGATGAGTTCTGCATGCTGAGAAGGCTTCTCTACAACCTATTCAATTTGTTTCTCAATATTTTTCCACTTTGCTAAGAATTTTATTGTGAGCATGTGCAATATTTTTAAAAGTTCTATCTACGTTGTTCAAGATTCTATTTTGAGAAATAGAGTTTTTCGGACTGCCAATTTATTGTTGATTCAATATAACTAGATGGTCGTTTTTATCCTGAGGGGAAAAAAACATTTTTTTGGGGGATCTTGGGGGCATGATCTGTACCATCTTTACTAAAATGTTCAAGAGGTGGAAGATCATGGGTATTGTAATTACGCGGCCAGTCATTTTGTATATTGTAGCCATGTTACCCTATTTATTCTCTCTTCTATGTTTATTTGTGGTTATGTGACTTTCAGGGTGGTTGGATTTGTTTCGGGGAAGTTTTGGAGTGAATCGGGACACTTAGTCCCAATATTGGAAGCTTAAGTTGAAAGAGTTAACAAGAGTTTGGCTTTCATGTAGACAACTATGTAATGGAGTTTTGACAGTTCTAATATTTTCGTATGGTTATTTTGGGCTTAGGCGTATGTTTGGATATTGATTCGAAAGTCTGTAGGTTTGCTTGGGGAGTTTTGGCGAAAGTTGAAAAGTTGAAGGATTGGAAGTTTAAGGTTTGACCGAGCATAGAACTTTTTGGTACCGGGTTTGGATTTTGGTTCCTGGAGTTGGAATAGGTCTGTTTTCTCATTTGGGACTAGTGTGCAAAGTTTAAGGCCATTCAAAGATTATTTGATGTGGTTCGGCTACATATTTAGAAGTTGGAAGTTCATTTATTTCATTAGGCTTGAATTTGGGTGTGATTCATGATTTTGATGTTGTTTGATGTTATTTGAGTCTTTGACTATGTTTATATCGTGTTTTAGGACGTGTTGGTATGTTTGGATGGTGTCCTGAGGGCCTTAGGTGCGATTCAGATTGAAATTTGGACTTAAGGAAATGTTGATGGCTTCAAGTTTGCTGTAAGCGCACCTACGAGGTGCTGGCAGCAGGTGTGGCAACTTGTGTGCTTCTGCGAGGTCGGCTTGATTGAGAAGAGGTTTCAGATATGAAAGGGTTCCTATATAAGCTGATGCGCTTCTGCACATAAAGGTCTGCAGGAGCGGGTTTTTGCTGGACACGGGAAAGGTGCAGGTGCCAGGTAGGTTCCACATCTGCAAGACCGTAGATTCGGTCAGTTGAGGGCAGAAGCGAGAATGGGTGTATTTTTGGGAATCCGTAAGTGCGAAACAAGTACCACAGAATAGGTCCCACATGTGCGTTAATGTGGCCGTAAGTGCGTAAGGTCGGGGACTTAAGTGAAGCTCGAAAGTGCGAGATTTTGACCACAGAAGCAGTGATTTTGATCGTGGATGCATTTTCAGTGATAGATCTTATATGTCAAAGGGTTTGGCAGTTTTCTCATTTTTGGAGTTGTAGAGTTCGGATAAGGGCAATATTTGGAGTACTTTCAACATAATCGAAGAGGTAAGTGAAGATTCATCATTGTTATTGATAAATATTGATTATTACACCTACTTTATGTGATTTTAAAGTGAAATTTGGGGGTTTTAGACTATGTTGTTGGAGAGTGAGATGTGATGGCTTGAGGGTCAATTTGTGGTTGTAATTAAATAAATTTGGTATTGTTGGACTCGTAACTGAATAGGTATTCAGAATTTGTGAATTTTGTCGGGTTCCTAGGTGCGTCCTGGGGTTGACTTTTTGGTTTTTGTTAAAGATCTTAGCTTTATATATGGAATAAATTCCCATAGCATGTATTGATTATATTAAGTTGATTTTACTAGATTGTGGTTGTTTGTAGGCCGATTCGCGAGGCAAGGCTTGTTGGAGTATTGACTTACGCGTTTTGAGGTATGTAACATTTCTAAACTTGTTATTGAGGGTATTTGTCCTTGGGAAGCATGTTATTTGTGTTGCGTTGGGGTGACGCATATGTTCGGTGACTGGCGTGTGGGCGTGAACTATGTTAATCATAAACCGGGTTGATATTTTTACTGTGTTGCTTTCAAGTCGTGTGTTATCTGTGTAATTGAGTTTTGATTCATGTTAGAAATCATGTTTAGGCTGTGTGCTTATTCGATTGAGACCTAATGACGCTATTTATGTTGTTTGAGTTATATGCGTTAACCGTAATTTTACACTCAGTCATGGTTCTTCGTTTGCATATCATATCGCAATCTATGTTTATCATTCATTGTTACATCGCATGTTATCATTGTTGGGCTGAGTGGTGTGAGATTGTGAGTCCTTGATACTTGAGAGATTTATGATTGAGGTTGGCCTTAGAGTCATGTTGAGAGTGCTATTGTTGATCGGTTGCACGCCGTAGCAGGCCATATTGGCTTTATTACTATTATTATTATGTGGATTGGGCTCCATGGCGCATCAGGCCTTATTGGCTTTGATTAGCGCTTGGGTAGGATCCACCCATGCGGAGTTTGACATATCAATAGTTAGCGCAGGCACAATGATATGCACATGTGCATTGGTGAGGAGCATTGATTCCATACACCTGTACGGTGATGAGTGATTGCATGCGTATGATGAGTGGGCATTTGAGACAGGCAGATTGATTATTTTGAGTATGAGAGTACATGGGAATATCACTATGAAATCATTCATTTGACATGCATATTTGACATGTAGCAATAGAGATGTACCATTCCTCATGCTAGTTGTAATTGACTTGTTCCTATCAGTTTTGGGCTTTAATTGTTGAACTTGAAATCATGTCTAAATTTCTGTAATATGAACGAGTCGACTATGTTAATTCCTTTGAGTTATTTATTGTTATTGTCATTATTATACTTGTGTTGTCATTACATTGGAAGCTGATTGTCTTCTTTTGAGCTCGTGACTTCTTTCAGCCCAAGGTTAGTTCTGTTACTTATTGAGTACATGGGGTCAATTGTACTCATACTACACTCTGCACTTCATGTGCAGATCCGGGTGCATCAGCACATTGTGATCGCTAGATCCGTGCTAGTACCTGCTTTGAGACTTAAAGGGTGCTATGATGTCAGCATCCCTTGACTCTCTGTTCCTTTATTTTCTTCAGTACTATTCTATTACTCAGACAGTTCTACTAGGGATTAGTTTATGTTTGATACTCAGTAGTGCACATGTACTCATTGACACCAGATTTTGGGATGGTTGTAAAACATTTTCAATTATTTTTATCAGATACTTATGATATATTCAAATGATTATCATATTATGAGATCGTTGGCTTGCTGGCAAGTATTGTTAGTCACCATCGCGACTCCGGTGGGTGTTAGATCGTGACAACTTAGTATCAGAGCACTAGGTTTCTTAGGTCTCATGAGTCATGAGTAGGTTTAGTAGAGTCACGAAGAATTCTGAATTTATCTTTTAAAGTCTACCGAGCTAGTAGGAAACCTCACTTTCTTGCATTTACCCGCTCAATGCGGTTGTATATTTCTCCTCCCAATTTTCTGTTGGTGTAGATAGGGTTGTTTCCATACCCGTGAATAATTACCTCTTGATGATTCCTCTCAAACTTCACAACTTGTCCCAGAGTAGAAGGGTCCGCCCCATCAACGTGTATCCATGATCGTACCGATAATAAGTTGTAGGTGGTGGATATGTCTAGCACTTGGAATTTGACATCAAACCAGGTCGCGCCCATCTGAAGATCAAGACTGATTTCCCCAATACTGGCTCTCTGATATCCATCGAACACTTTCACATTAATGCTTCCCATCCGTTTCTCATGCAGGCCTTTTCAAATCTTTTCAAAGTAGTCAATCAGCATATGTTCTAGCACGAACCTCCATCTATGAGGTCACTGGCAATGAACTTGGCTTCAAATTTCATAGTGATGAGTAACGCTTTGTTGTGACTCAACCCTTCCGGCGGTAGCTCACTTCGTGGAAAGTCATTTTGTGACTCTTCAGTACCTGTCCTACTATGTTAGCCATCTCCCCACTAGTGATACTGGTAGGTACATAAGCTTTACTTAATACTTTAATCAAGGTATTCTTGTGTCACGCCTCGACCTCGGGGAGCGCGACCAGCTCTCAACCGAGATAACCCGGTCTAACAAGCATGTACAATGCCTTCTACCCGAACATACCCATGTGTAAAGAGAAGATATATTCTCATTAATTAGACTGAGAAGATCATGTAAACAACACCAAATTAATTACCAATAATTACGCCATTTATAAATCTCCAAAATAATACATTACACATTCATAGTTTAGGAGTGGAACACTTGATACAATTACAACATTACTAGTTTGACTTCCCCATAACCAAGGTACAACCCGCACTATGTCTACAGAGCCTCTAATAGATACAAAATGAGTAGTGTGATAGTGGAAGAAACAAGGCTCCGGCTACACCTTAAAACAATATACATATAGGATAGGAGATACACGACCCCAAAATGAAGGGGGGCTCACAAAGTCAGCTGAGGAGAGGGTGTACTGCTATCACTGATCAATACTGCCTGTTGTGGAACCACCTGCATCCATTAAAGATGCAGTGCCCCCAGCAGAGGGGACATTAGTACATATGGAATAGTACTAGTATGCAAAACTAAACACACTCTCAATAGAATGAGTAACAGTAAAATGAGAAGGAAACATGAAATCAACGAGAGTCTTAAACAATATTAAAGTGCCAACTTAAGAGAAAGATAAATTTCAGGTAAGTTTCAATATTTTGAAGTTGGGAGATCTTTTGTACCAATAACTACCGTGCTTTTAGCATGGAGTTCGATCTCAGCTTGATCAAGTAAGCAGTCTTACCTCGAGACATCCAATCACAACACCACCTTGTGCACGACATGACGTCCGATCTATGCTCGATCGGCTAAGCCATCTCACCACAATTCTATTTGGGTCTACATCATATCAAATCCCGCTAGCAATAATCTCATCCCATTTAAGGAGAAATATCTCAACACATCAATCTCATCACATATAAGGGGAAAACAATCTCATCAAAGCAACACGAGGATATACCCCTCAATCACTCCTACATTGGCATGTGTAGTTTCGGGGTTAGGTTATTTTGACCTACACTTCCTCGGTGACTAAAGGATACTCTCAAAGCATTTATTATTTAAATGATTTACAACTAACTTCATAATATTTCACACATCTTCCCATTTCATGGGCACTAGTGGCCACAATTGTAATATTTTTCTCGGCACGTCGACCATATTTCATATTTCATACTAACCTCTATAACATTTAAGCGTTACCATGGGTTATCATCAATAAGTGAATTTCAAATCAAGACTTTTAGTATACATTGAGAAAATGAAGGTCTTAAAGACATTGAGCTTCTCTTCCACAATTAGGTATACTAACTTGAAATTGAAACATGATTTTAAATCACAACACCTTTTGTACATTGATCATACTAGATTAAATTCTCAGAGGGAATAATGATATGATTGGAACATTTGGAACACATTTTGAGTGCATACATCTTTCAACACAAGACTTATTTTAGAATAATCAATTTTATTAGGAAGGACTAAGAATATGAGAAATAAAAACTTGAGCCAACCATAATCACAACTTACGAGGATATCATGGAAATCGATTCTACAAAGGAGTTTAG
>AWOL01S0026044.1:9201-19652 GCA_000715115.1 Nicotiana otophora | reverse complement strand
CACCCCTACCCCAGCCTACCCCCACCCTCGTTCCCCAGCCTACCCTAAATAAAAATGTTATTAATAGTACTTTCTTTTCATGTTATAGATATATTTTTTTATTTCAATAAATGAGTATTTTCTTTTTCATGATATCAAAAAGTATTTTTTTTTATTTTAACAAAAAATAGTACTTTCTTTTCCAGGTGTAGGAAAAGTATATTTTCTTTCATTTAAAAAAAAATATATATTTTCTTTTCATGATGTAGAAAAAATATTTTTTTCATTTCAACAAAATGAGTATTTTCTTTTCATGATGTAGAAAGGGTATTTTCTTTTATTTCAATAAAATGATTACTTTATTTTCATATTGTAGAAAAAGTACTTTCTTTTTCAACAAAAAAAGAGTCTTTTCTTTATAGTTATGGAGTATTTATGGAAATTTTAGAAGAATAATTAAATTGTTGAAGAAAATAGAGTCTTCAAAACGTTGGATTTTGGGGGAGGGGGTGGGGAGAAAAGAAACATGAGGACTTGGGGAAAGGGGGTGAGGAGAGTAGCAAAAAGAAAATCCTAAAAAAATATTTTCTGCTCTCTAACCAAATGCTTAAAAATATTTTACGGAAAAAGTTTCCACCCACAACCAAACAAAAGGAAAATAAGTGATAAAATCCCTCATTTTTCATGAAAACATTGTCTAGAAAAATATTTTCCATGAAATTTTTTTTTCTTCATACCAAATACACCCAAGGGTAACGATATTTTAACTGAATAATCCAGCACTTAAAGGGTTAATAAGTACACATTACCTGAGGTTGGAGCAGCTATTACGTACAAGTCTAAATTGAAGTGTCTAAGTGACAAAATTATTGCCGACTTTATAGGGTTGTCTATGTATTTTACCTTGTACTCAACCTGATTTTAATTACTTGACGTAATAACAACAATAACAACTCAGTAAAATCCATAAGTGGGGTATGAGGAGGGTAATGTGTATGCACATCTTACTCCTATCCTAATGGGTAGAAAGGCTATTTCCGATAGACCCTTGACTCAAGAAGACGACGAAGATGAGAAAAGATAATATATCAGTAAAAACTACAGAAAAAATAACATCATAAAAATCAGAAAATAGATGACATGCAATTACAATAACCATTAATTAAGGCTCGGTACTTTGAAAAGCAGAAGGATAATGTGAACACAATATTAACCTCTAGCCGTCTAAGATTAACCCTGTCAAACTAGGCTCAACCCCTGGTTCGAACTAGAAAAAAACTTGACTACCTACTACCCTAATGCTCGACCTCCGCACCTTCCTATCGAGGGACATGTCCTCGGAAATCTCTAGCCATGCCATATCATGCCTGATCATATCTCCCCAATACTTCTTATGCCGCCTTTTACCTCTTTTCGTACCCGCCAAAGTCAACCGCTCACACCTCCTCACGGAGTATCGGGGCTTCTCCTCCGCACATGCCCGACCCATATGAGCTTTGCTTCCTGCATCTTATCATCTACAGGGGCCACACCCACCTTCTCCCGAATATCTTCATTCCTAATTTTATCCATCCTAGTGTGCTAGTATATCCACCTCAACAACTTCATGTCTGCTACTTTCATCTTCTAAAATTTTTAAATACTTGACGTACTATGTTAATAATTCCAAGTTCTATCTTAAGGCCAGATTAGTAGAGCGACTCTAAGAAATCATGAGCGTTATAAGAAAAAAACACAACACATGTATATTTGTTTGATCCAAAATTTAGATCTAGGTTTAAATAATTAGATTTAATAAAATAGAGTCAATCTTAGCCAATGCTAATGTCCAAAAGATATTTTAACCGACTTTGTAGTATGATGATACGTATATTACTTAGCTAGTAATAAATGACGATAACACTAGCAATGTTCAATGATAAAAAAATAGGAGATAACATTAAATAACAATAAATAATAATGAATGACATTTAAGTAAATAAAAATATGTGAGTAACCCGAAAAGGGTGAGATCTGACGATATTCTTTCTAACAATGATGAATGATTTACGAGCCTTTGGATATTCGGATCGTTCTTGGATCGTAGGAAAAAGTTAGATAAGAATCTCAAGAAAAATATATATATTATTTGTTTCCAATAAAGCCAAGTTCTATAGAGAGAGTCAATGTGTTTTCTTCCAATTGAATATCTTATGTCCCCTATAATTATGTCTCTTTCTATTTATAGGGAATATATAACTAAAAATCCTAATAGTACAGGTACAGAGAATATCCACTAGAATATTCTCTTTGGTGTCTTATCCTAAAACTAGCCGTTATTACTCTGTCTAAGACAAATGCTCGACCTCGATCTTGATCTACAATGACTCCTTGACCTTGATTTTCAATGACTCATCGACCCCGCCCTTCATCTCTTAAGGGACCATTTCGACCTTGGGCAGGTCTTTGTTGAAGTCATACTGGTAACACGTGGCAGCCCATGAAGGCCCTCTTAATACTTATACGATTTAATCATATCAAAGATAATTTTTGGCCCATACAATTAGTCACTCTACTTGTTGAGGTCGTCCTCGCAGGTGAGTTCAATGAGCTAATAATGTCGTTCGTGATCGAACTTATCGAGTAGACTATATGAGTTGTATTCGTCGTGATGAGCAGGCAACGTGGCTATCTGTGGGCCACATATTTCAAATTCCTCAAAATTTTTGGTAATTTGTTGGAGAGGTCTGGTCCAAAAGAAGGGGTGACGTCATGCGTCATGACGTCATGCGTCATGACGTCATGCGTCATGATGATGCTTGTTCCCGACGCGTTGCTTTGATTTGTGCATGACCCTTGACTGGATCTGTCATTTTGATTCCGGTGCCAATTATGATGAGCCATTTCGGGTTTGGTGCCCATTAAGGCAAAAAGTTTTGGGTTTGGTGCCTTAATTTATTGGAAAAATGTACTGATATACCCTTATACTTTGATAAATAGTACACTTATCCCCCCTCTCCCCGTTATACCATCAAGTCATTTAAAGGTCTACCGTTAGGAAAGTGGCTAAAATTACCCTTATTTTTAACCCATGTCCAATCAAGCAATTAAAATGTCACTTGGAAAGCCACGTTGGACAGATCTGACCCAAACACTTTTAATATTACTTTATCATCAGTTGCCTTCTTCTTCCCAATGCCACCATAGCCGTAAATTCTAGGGTTCAATTAAAGAGTGAAAATTTCTGCTTATCTCTCTCGTCTCTCCTCAAATGTAATATGTCTCAAGGAAGCTCTTAATCTTATATTAAGTGTCATTGTGGTATGATAGTCATCTACTTGACTTCCAAAACTATTTCTATTCCTGGAAGGAAGTTTTATAAAGGCCCTAAGCCTAAGGTTAGTTGTGTTTCTTGTAAAGTTTTTTTTTCTTTTTTGCATATGTTTTAGGCTTTTCAATTGTATAATTTATAAGTTTTTTAGTCTAAATGTAATTAATATTTACAGATGTATTCATGTCGGTTTTTCGAGTGGGAATATAAAGTTTTTCCAGATTCACATATGAATGCAATTAGAGAATTGGGGTCGTCAATGGGTGTTGTTAAGTTAGACATGGAGAAATTGAAGCAAGAAGTAGCTGCCATGGAGGCTAAAAACCATTCTCAAGTGGTTAAAGTTTCAACATTAGAAGATAAAGTATCAAAGATGTGGATCATTCTTCTGATTTCATCGGCACTATTTTTGGGATTTATTGCTGCTTAAATGAAGAAATGAATGACTTAGGAGATGTGTTCATTGTAATGTCAGCTCTAGTTGGGTGTCTAACTTGTAGGTGTCTAACTTGTGGGTGTCTAATGTTAGGTTGCATTGCTGCTTTATATTGTTAAATCATACAATAATATATATTATATTTTACTGGTTGTTTAAGTATATCGTTTGTTACGATGTTAGTTGGTTGATACAGTTGCGATTTCCAAATAGAACTTGTAGAGTATAATTCAATATCATTCATGAATGGACAATGAATTAGATAGCTGGACAATGAATTAGATAGTTGTACAATATGAATTGATATTAAAATTCAGCAACATAACACAACAGTTACATCACTTCATTCATCAACAACGTAATTCAACACCATTCAGTTAAGAGGACCCAAACGGGATGTCACTTTATAACTCCATAAATTGATACCACCCAAGTAATAAAATGACATCCACATTCAACAGTTAAGGGACCTAACACTTATGTTAAAAGTACTTTTACATGCAGTAATTACATCATAAAAGACACAAAAATGTCACATGTTCAGAACTTGGCTAGTTCTTTGAATTGCCATTTCCCTTTCTTGACTTCAACTTAGCTAGTCATTGTCTTTCTAGTTGGTTTCCTGTTGTGGCAACTCTCCCTCTCCATGTAAGATTTTTGGGTGACTAAGGAAGTTGTGTTGCCAAACTCACACTACTGGTATCACCAACAAAGTTAATAGTCCTTGTTCCAGTTGTTGTGCCTCGTTGCTCCCTCCTTTGGATAGTATTTGCCTCTAACACATGCCTTGGAAATATAGGTGGGTCTGGATTGTCTACTTCTGGATAGTCAAAATCTGTTAATGCATTTCTGATGGATTGCTTCCTAGACAGAGATTGTGTTGGCATAAACATGTAATGAGCTCCAGAATTGTTGCTGGCTTGACTGGCTTGTGGCAGCTCCTATTCTAAGGACAACCCTGCAGCAGATGGAGATATGTCCATGTTGTCCTCAACATCTTCATCAACCAATGTCCTTAGCCTCTTTCTTTTTTGTATCAACCTTTGGCTGCTTTCCCTTCCTTTGATGTCAAAGTAATACAACAAAATTAGGACTATATGTTAATTTAGTAAAGTAATATAGTAATGGTGTCAGGTTACCTTTTGACATCCCCTAGCCTTATGCTCAGGCTTTTCACATATAGAACAAGTCATCACCCTGCCTTTTCTGGATTGAGACCACTCCCCTTGCCTATTTATTGTCTCATTCTTCTCTCTAATCCTCTCCACTTTAGGGCCTACCAGCCATATTCACTAGCAGGGGTGGCTCCATTGCATGAGATAGCTCTATCTTCCAGAACTTCTCCCCTCTAGTTGGTTGTAACTTATGTGCATAAGTGGAGAGATAATCCTCCTAGGTGAACCACCAATGAACTTCATACAAAGGGTTCATTTATTTGTACAGTAATGCTATAATAGCATGAAGACATGGGATTCCAGTGAGGTCCCATGTTCTGCATGTAACAACCCGACCGGTTATTTTGCTTCCTAGGTCCCCGTTCGACTAAATAAGACTCCCCGTATATGCTTTTACTGTTTTATGACTTGTGGGGATGGTTAGTTCGGGATTTGGAAGGGTTCGGGTTGAAATTGGAACACTTGGTTCCTTAAGGTTGGCAAAAAAGGCTAAGTTTGACTTTGGTCAATGTTTCGTGTAAACGACTTTGGAATCGGGATTTGATGGTCCCAATAGGTTTGTATGTTGATTTTGGACTTGGCGTATGTTCGGATCGCGTTTTGGATGACCCGAGAGCGTTTAGGCGCTTAAGGTTGAAAGTTTGCTTATTGAAGGTTTAAAAGGTTTTTAAATTTGGTTTAGAGTAGGTTTTTGTATTATTGAGGTTCGTTTGGGATTTCGAGCCTGAGAATAGTTTCGTATGGTGATTTAAGATTTTCACGCAAAATTTGGTGTCATTCCGAGTAGTTTATGCATGTTTCAGCGCGTTCGGAGTAAGTTGGAAGAACTTGAAGCTCATAAGTTTGGTTTTGGGTGTGAATCTTAGTTTTGATGTTGTTTACCATGTTCAGAGGGTGCAAACGAGTCCGGTTTATGATTTCAAACTTGTTGGCATGTTCGAACGGGGCCTCGGGGGCCCCGGATGCCACATGAACGATGCGCGAAAGTCGCTTAGCCATGGGTGAACAGCTGAAGCACCAAACTTCTGGTGTAACCGCACCTGCGGAGGGCCAACCGCAGATGCGAGCTCGCGGAAGCGAGCCAACATCCGCAGAAGCAACCCAACATGGGTTGCCAGAAACCGCAGAAGCGGTCAAGGGACCGAAGAAGCGAGACTTGCGTAGGTGCGGCTCATTTGCCGCAGGAGCGGCCTCATAGAAGCTACCCTCATTCCGTATGTGCGGACTTAGGCCAGCCAAGGGAGGACCGCATCTACGATGAACCTTCCGCAGATGCGGCCCAGGGACCACAGATGCGGAAGTCCTGGAGGCAGAATGGTCCATTTAATGTGGGATTAGACGATTTTAACTCATTTTCTTCACATTTTGGGTGATTTTGGAGTTCTTGGAGAGGGGTTTTCACCTAGAATTTGGAGGTAAGTAAATTCTATCTAATGTAAGTTAAATACATAGATTAAGGGTAGATTTTAATATGTAAAGTATGAAAATTATGTGTTTAGATGAAAAATCTAGGTTTTGATAAAAATGGGATTTAACCACGAAAATGGTTGGGGAATTGAGTGAAAATTATATATTTGAGTTCTTGAGGTTATGGGCAACAACTTTCTTTGAAGATTTCAGGAATCCGAGCACGTAGGCCCAGGGATGAATTTTAGGAATCCTTCAATTGGGGTTGGGTAATCACTCTAATGGTTAGAATATAAACTTTTGAACATGTATTGATTAATTTATATAACATTTGACTAGTTTTGGATTGTTCGACACCGAGTTGGGACTTTAGAGCAAAATTTGTGACCGGGAAGTGAGCCTTGAAACGAGGTAAGTCTCTTGTCTAACCTTGTAAGAGGGAATATACCCAATAGGTGATTTAAATTAATATTTGCTTCTAATTGTGGGGGCTACGTACGCACGAGGTGACGAGATTCCGTGCGCAACTACTATTCATACTTATGTCCGCGTAGCTTAGGACCTAAATCATGGATTTCTTGTAATGTTTGCACTCTATTTGTTAATTTAAGTGCCAAAATTATATTAGAACTTGTTAGAGGACGACTGGATTTCACTTACTTGAATTTTTAGCGGATTACTTGACCGTTAATGGAAAATTTATTATATTGTGTATTAGCAATATTATAACGTTTAAGTCAAATGCTTATAAAGTAGCCTCTCTTCTTTTGGAGCTGGCCGAATGCCTCAGCAGTAGATAGATGCATCTATGGATCATGTCGCACGTCCCTCGACATTGTACATGTTATTCTGGATTGGTCCGTACGACCTCGGTATAAATCGTGCTTAATAATACTCGGAGCCTAATCATACTTGATATTTTTTTGTGGCTTATGAGGTTACACTTATCAATGACAATAATTTATCTGAGATTTATTAATTTGTGAAAGACTTATTTGCTCCTACTTGTTAATGGATTATTATTATTTTTATTAATTACATAACTCATGCTTATTTGGAATTTATGTATTTATATTGTTAGCACATAGTAAGTGTCAAAGTTGACTCCTCGTCACTACTTATTCTAGGTTAGACTAGATACTTAATGGGTACATGTTGTTTATGTACTCACGCTACACTTCCGCGCTAATCGTGCAGGATCTGAGGTAGGTGCATCTGGCGATACTACCGGCGCGCATCTCAGATATCCTGAGTCCTAGTGGTGAGTTGCTTCCTGAGCCGTTCCGCAACACCTAGAGTCTCTCCTTTACATTTATTTATGTCTATTTTCAGTTCAGACAATGGGTAGAGTTTTGTATATTCTATTAGTGCTCATACACTTGTGACACCAGGTTTTGGCACACACACTAGCAAGCATATGGTTTTGGATTATTCTATGGTTATGATTGCCCTCAGTTGCTTTCGTCTATTTATTTACTAATTTGCGGCTTCTTAACCTTTTTATTTAAGGTAAATTAATCACTTAAAAACTTAATAAAAAGGAAATAACATGGTTTAATTCACTGTTGACTTGCCTAGCGGTAGCGTTGGGTGCCATCACGGCTTATAAGAGAATTGGGTCGTGACACTGCAGGTGCAGTTTTCAGTAAGATGTTCACTCTGTGCTTTTCAGAAGTGTGATGACCCAAAAGGTCATCTTATATTTTAGAACTCGAATCTGAGCTCTTAAGCCTTATAAATCTCATTTTTACCCTTCTCAATTTGCGTGCGCAGTCCGGACAGGTTTCCGGAAAGTGTTTACGTTGAAAACTAATGAAAATAAGAATTTTTACATTAAAAGTTGATTTTTATTGACTTCGGTCAACATTTTTGATAAACGGGCCCGGATCCATATTTTGACGGTCCCGGTAGGTCTGTATCGAATTATGGGACGTGGGCGTATGCCCGAAATTGAATTCGGAAGTCCCTAGCTTGAGTTATGAGTTTTTGATGAAAATTAAAAGTCTAGAAATTATTTATTTTTAAGAATTGATTGATATTTGGCATTGTTATTATCGGGTCCGTATTTTAGTTTCGGAGC
The DNA here is from genome assembly GCA_000715115.1 of Nicotiana otophora. NCBI lineage: Eukaryota > Viridiplantae > Streptophyta > Magnoliopsida > Solanales > Solanaceae > Nicotiana > Nicotiana otophora. Next base: position 11,265 of record AWOL01S0026044.1, on the reverse strand, counting down.
CCGATACAAGTTTATTATGATATTTAAGACTTGTCTGTGAAATTTGGTGAGAAACAAAATTGATTTGACGTGATTCAGACGTCCAATTGAGAAGATATGAATTTTAAAGTGTTCTTGAGAATTTCATTTGATTTGGTGCTAAATTTGTAGTTCTAGGTATTATTTTGGCGGTTTGATCGCGCGAGCAAGTTCGTGTGATATTTTTAGACTTTTGTGCATGTTTGGTTTGGAGCCCCGAGGGCTCGGGTGAGTTTTAGATAGGCCATAGGATGTTTTGAACTTAGATATTTGCTGGTGTAACTCGTGTCTATAGCAGGCCTCTGATCTCGCAATTGCGAGATCAGGCTTCACAAATGCGAACCAAGCAGGTATGGCAATTGCGAAAAAAGCCTAGGCCAGCAGTTCTCGCAATTGCGAGTTTATCTTCGCAATTGCGAAGGGGGTCTGGGGAAGGGCATGTTCGCAAATGCGAACTTCTACCCGCAATTGCGATGGGCCAATTATTGCAAATGCGACATACTCTTCGCATTTGCGAAGGCATCGGAAATATGAAGGTTCTCGCATTTGCGATGACTCCTTCGCATTTGCGAGCTTCGCAATTGCGAAGCTCAGGTCGCAAATGCGACATCCGCAGTTGATAACTTTAGACTTAGACGGGATTTTTCATCCATTCTTCAATTTTTTAACACCTAAACCTCAAGGGGCGATTTTTCAAAGACCAAATCATCCCCAAATCATAGGAAAGTGATTCCTAACTCTTTTCTTTCAATCTTTTACATCCTATAACAAGATTTCAACCTAGAATCTAGATTTTTTATGGTGAAATTAGGATTTTTGGGTAGAACTTAGGAATTTCGAAATTTGAGGATTTAGACCTCAATTTGAGGTTAGATTCCAAAACTAATTACATATTCGGGCTTGGGGGTGAATGGGTAAAAGGATTTTGGTTCGAACCTCGAGTTTTGACCAAGCAGGCCCGAGGTCGATTTTTCAACCTTTTGGAGGAAAATTTGGAAAATTTAATTTATGAAATATAATTGATTCCTTTAGCAATATTTGATATTATTGAGTCATTTTTGAATAGATACGAGTGGTTTGGAGGTGAATTCTAAAGGAAAAGTTGTGATCGAGAATTTAGTGGTCTTCGGAGCAAGGTAAGTGTTGTGTCTAACTTTGGCTTAAGGGAATAGGTATTGTGTGAGTATTTGCTACGTGTTTTGTTGTTGAATACAATGTATAGTTGAGGTAACGAGCATCTATACGTTGTGGTCGAGTCATAGCATGCGAGTGAAATTCTATTCTTGCAAATTTGTAGTCTTAAATCTTGTTATCCATGCTTATTGTTGTTATTGAAATAATGGGAAACTTGTATCCGATTCCACCAAGGTCGATAAAAATTATGAATATTGATTCGAGATTGAGATGTTAAATTGTGAAAGTAATCACTGATGAAATATTAATTTCTTTGTGAAACTTCTCTCTATCCTTTGTTATTGATTATGTTAATTGTAAGGAAGAGTGTAAAGCACGAAGGGTGATGCCGTACATGATTTATTTTTATTGCGAGGAAGAATGTAAAGCACGAAGGGTGATGCCGTACATGATTTATTTATATGGTGAGGAAGAGTGTAAATCATGAAGGATGATGTCGTGCATGAATTATTTATATTGTGAGAAAGAGAGTAAAAGCACGAAGGGTGATGCAGTGCAGTTTTATTTATTATTTGGTGAGGTTGAGAGTAAAAGTACGAAGGGTGATGCCGTGCAGTTTTCCTTGCTGTTTTAATTGCTTAATTTGTTTAAAGATTTTCGGTTTAATTCTGTCTTTTCATTATTCTCACTCTTTATGTTGTATTCCCCACTGTATGTTCCCTTCCCATTATTTCTGCATTATTTCTTTATTTACTGTTGTTGCCACTAGCATGATTATACTGTTCAGGTTATATGTGGGTGTCTTGTCCTAGCCTTGTCACTACTTCGCCGAGGTTAGGCTCGACATTTACCAGTACATGGGGTCGGTTGTACTGATGCTGCACTCTGCACTTTCTGTGCAGACTTTGATAC
>AWOL01S0026037.1:0-18996 GCA_000715115.1 Nicotiana otophora | reverse complement strand
GGGGGAAATGGGGGGGGTGAGGGAGAGGGGGAGTGAGAGAGAGGGGGAAATCATACCTAATATGGTTAGCCTAACGAATAAAATCAACAAATAGAACGGGTGGGGGCAGAAGAGGAGAGGGGAGAAGAGACAAACAATAAAACAATATGTTCGCGGTTTTCCACATAATTGAGCGACCGAATTAGTCGCAATTTTGAGCCAAAAATTTTAAAAAAAATAAACATGTATTTTTAATAAAGTTTCCGACCGAATCAGTCAAAAATTGCGACTGGATTAAATCAGTCGGAATTATTCAGTCGCAAATTTGTTATTTTTTAGTAGTGATTACAAATAAAAGTTCTGAATGCATAAAAAACATAAAGCTTCTAAGAACAATTCTAACATAATTGCATAGTAGCAGTTTATGAATATTCTAAAAAAAATTTCTTTCTTTTTCTTTCTTATAAAAAAAATACTTCACTTTATAATTCGGGAGTTCCAACTATCCTGACTTATCTGTCTTAGTCAATGTGTGATCGGTACGGGTCTGATCCCAACCTGATCAAATAGGCCCAATAACGAGTTCTGAATGCCATCAATTTCTATAATCTTTGTCCTCGGCACTACCAAACCTTAATTTCCTTAGCGAAATTTCTCTGGGATCATTACACATAAGTCAACATCCGGTCAACCTTTTAAACTTAAATTCTAAACCTTGGAACTAAGTGCTCCAAATCATTTCAAAACCTCACCGGACCTAAACCAATTACCCCGGCAAGACAAATAACAAATGTAATTCATAATTTGAGCAGTAAATGAGGAAACGGGATTATAATACTCAAAACGACCTGATGGGTCATTACATTCTCCCCCTCTTAAACAAACGTTCTTCCTCGAACGGGTTTAGAATATTACCTGGAGTCTCAAATAAGTGTGGGTATTTGCTCTGTATCTCCTGCTCAATCTCCCAAGTAGCTTCTCTAACTAGCTGGCCTCTCCACTGCACCTTCATTGATGCTATGTTCTTGGACCTCAGTTTCCGAACCTGCCGGTCTAAAATAGTTACCGGCTCCACATCATAAGTCAAATTACCGTCCACCTGACCTGTACTGAAATCCTGAATATGAGATGGATCCCCGACATACTTTCGGGGCATGGATACATGGAACAATGGATGAACACCTGATATACTAGGTGGCAAGGCAAGTTCATAAGCCACATCTCCAATTTTCTTAAGTATCTCAAAAGGCCCAATATACCGAGGGCTCAACTTGCCCTTCTTCCCGAACCTCAACACACCCTTAATTGGTAAAACTTTGAGCAGAACCTTCTCCCCAACCATGTAAGCAACATCACGGACCTTCTTGTCGGCATAACTCTTTTGTCTAGACTGTGTCATGCGAAGCCGCTGCTGAATCACTTTAACCTTATCCAAAGCATCCTGAACCAAGTCAGTACCCAATAGCCTAGCCTCACCCGGCTCAAACTAACCAACCGGAGATCGACACTGTCTCCCATATAATGCCTCATACAGAGCCATCTATATACTCGACCGGTAACTGTTATTGTAAGCAAACTCCGCAAGAGGCTGAAATGTATCCCAAAAACCTCCAAAATCAATTACACATGCGCGTTGCATATCCTCCAATATTTGAATAGTGCGCTCGGACTGCCCGTCTGTCTGAGGGTGAAATATTGTACTCAACTGAACTTGTGTGCCTAATTCTCGCTGCACTGCTCTCCAAAACTGTGATGTAAACTGTGTGCCCTGATCTGAAATGATGGACACCGGCACACCGTGTAGGCGAATAATCTCGTGGATATAAATCTCATCCAACCGCTCCGAAGAATAATTAGTACCAACTGGAATAAAATGCGCGTATTTGGTCAACCGATCTGCAATCACCCAAACCGCATCAAACTTCCTCAATGTCCGTGGAAGCCCAACTATGAAGTCCATGGTAATACGCTCCCATTTCCACTCCGAAATTTCAAGTCTAAGAAGTAATCCTCCCGGTTTCTGATGCTCGTACTTTACTTGTTGACAATTTAAACACTGAGCTACAAACCCAACTATATCTTTCTTCATTCGCCTCCACCAATAGTGCTGCCTCAAATCCTGATACATCTTCGCGACGCCTGGATGAATAGAGTACCGCGAACTGTGAGCTTCCTGGAGAATCAGCTCGCGCAAAGCATCTACATTGGGCACACATAGCCTGCCCTGCATCCATAATAAACCGTCATCTCTGATAGTGACTTCCTTGGCATCACCGTGCTGAACCATGTCCTTAAGGACAAGATGATGTGGATCATCATACTGGCGTTCTCTGATGCGATCATATAAAGAAGACCGAGAAACCACACAAGCCAAAACTCGATTCGGCTCGGAAACATCCAATCTAACAAACTGGTTGGCCAAGGCCTGAACATCCAAGGCTAAAGGCCTCTCTGTTGCCGGTAAGTATGCTAAGCTGCCCAAACTCTCCGCCTTACGACTCAAGGTATCAGCCACCACATTACCCTTTCCGAGATGATAAAGAATAGTGATATCATAATCCTTAAGTAACTCCAACCACCTTCGCTGCCGCAAATTAAGATCCTTCTGTTTAAACAGATGTTGTAGACTCCGGTGATCGGTATAAACCTCACAATGTACACCGTACAAGTAATGCCGCCAAATTTTCAAGGCATGAACAATAGATGCTAACTCAAGGTCGTGGACTGGATAATTCTTCTCATGTACCTTTAACTGTCTGGATGCATAAGCAATCACCCTACCGTCTTGAATCAGTACTGCGCCGAGACTAATATGTGACGTGTCACAATACACAGTATAAGACCCTGAACCTATAGGCAACACCAATACTTGAGAAGTAGTTAAAGCTGTCTTGAGCTTCTAAAAGCTCTCTTCACATTCATCCGACCACCTGAACGGAGCACCTTTATAGGTTAATTTAGTCATAGGCGATGCAATAGACGAGAAACCCTCCACGAAGCGACGATAATAACCGGCCAAGCCGAGAAAACTCCGAATCTTAGTAACTAAAGATGGCCTAGGCTAACTCTAAACTGCCTCAATTATTTTGGATCCACCTTAATCTCTTCACTGGACACTATGTGTCCCAAGAATGCTACCGAACTAAGCCAGAACTCACACTTAGAGAATTTGGCATAAAGTTTCTCCTCTCTCATCCTCTGTAGTACAGTACTCAAGTGTCGTTCATGATCCTCCTGGCTACGTGAGTACACTAGGATATCATCAATAAATACTACGACAAAAGAGTCAAGATATGATTGGAATATATTGTTCATCAAGTGCATGAATGATGCCGGGGCATTTGTTAGCCTAAATGACATTACAAGAAATTCATAGTGGCCATAACGAGTTCTGAATGCCATCTTTCGAAAATTCGAATCCCGAATTTTCAACTGGTGATACCCCGATCTCAAATCAATTTTGGAGAATACGCTCGCTCCCTGAAGTTGGTCAAATAAGTCATCAATACGCAGCAAAGGATATTTATTCTTGATTGTAACCTTGTTCAACTGCCTATAATCAATGCCCATCCGAATAGTACCATCTTTCTTCTTCACAAACAGAACCGGTGCACCCCAAGGTGACACACTTGGCCTAATAAACCCCTTTTCAAGGAGTTCCTGAAGTTGCTCTTTCAATTCTTTTAACTCAGTTCTTGCCATACGATATGGAGGAATAGAAATGGGCTGAGTGCCCTACACCAAGTCAATACCGAAATCAATATCCCTGTCGGGCGGCATACCCGGCAAGTCTGCAGGAAATATATCAGGAAAGTCTCTCACTACCGGTACTGAATCAATAGTAGGAGTATCTGCATCAACATCTCTCACAAAAGCCAAGTATGACAAACACCCCTTCCCAACCATACGTTGGGCTTTCAAATAAGAAATTATCTTGCTAGGAACATAATCTAGAGAACCTCAACTCAACCTTTGGCAACCCCGGCATAGTCAACGTCACGGTTTTTGCATGACAGCCCAGAATAGCATGACATGGAGACAACCAATCCATACCCAGAATTACATCGAAATCGACCATATTGAGCAATAGAAGATCAACTCTAGTATCCACTCCCCTAATGGTTACCACACATGACCGATACACATGGTCCACCATAATAGTATCGCCCACCGGCGTAGATACACTAACATGTGAAACTAAGGACTCACGGAGCATATCCAGATAATAAGCAAAATACGATGATACATATGAATAAGTGGAACCCGGGTCAAATAATATAGAAGCCTACTTGTGGCACACTGAAACAATACTTGTGATCACTGCATCTGAAGCAACAGCATCTAGCGTGGCAGGAAAAGCATAGAATCGGGCCTGACCGCTACCTGATCGGCCTCCCCCTCTTGGGCGACCCCTAGCTGCCTGACCCCCATCCTGAGCTGGCTGGGCGGGTGGTGGAACTGCTGGTGCTGGTGTCGTCAGTCGAGGACTCTGCTGAGGAGCCCCACTCAACAGCCTAGGACACTCTCTCTTGAAATGACCAAATTCCCCGCACTCGAAACAACCCCTCCTCTGACGGAATTGCTGCTCCTGATATCCCAAGGAATTACCTGTAGAAGCCTAAGGGGATGAGGCATGATGAGAACTCTACGTTGGTAGTGCACTGAATGAAGACCGACCTGAGTGTGCACTATAATAACTGTGGCTAGCTAATACACCATGATGAGCTGGACGACCCGTCTGAGCGTGTCTGCAAGAACGGCCCCTACCGCGGTAAAACTGACCCCCTGAAGGAACACCACTGTAATCACCTGGACCACGAGGCCTATTAGCCTCCCTCTCTCCACGTTCCTGGCTACGAACCACCTCTATCTGCCGAGCAATGTCAACTACCTCATCAAAAGTAGCACCAGACACCCTTTCCCTAGTCATAAGTAACCGCAACTGATATGTGAGGCCATCAATGAACCTCCTAATCCTCTCCCTATCAGTGGAAACCAACCAGACTGCGTGACGAGCCAACTCAGAAAATCTCATCTCATACTGCATCACAGACATTCCATCCTGACGTAACTGCTCAAACTGCCTGCGCAACTCCTCTCTGCGAGACTGTGGCATGAACTTCTCCAAAAAGAGAACGGAGAATTCTTACCATGTAAGTGGTACTGCATCAACTGGCATGCGCCTCTCATAAGCCTCCCACCATCTGAAGGCAGCCCCAGAAAACTGAAAAGTAGTGAAGGAGACCCCACTGGTCTCCAGAATACCCGTTGTCCGAAGTATCCATTAACACCTATCCAGCAAATCCTGAGCATCCTCTAACTCAGTACCGCTAAATGGTGGAGCTCGAAGCCTCTCAAATCTCTCAAGTCTCCTCTTCCCATCATCTGCCATAACAGGAACTACCGGGGCCTAAGCAGCTACAACCGGCTGGGCTGGTAGCACCCCCGGTATCTGAAGTCTCTGTACTACCTATTCTGGAGTACGGGCAATCGGGGTAGGAGTACCTCCCCCGACCTGAGAAGTGGCAGGTGTGGCCTGAGCTCAAACCACTTGAGCAAGACCAGTGCAAGCTGCCAATATCTGGGCCAAAGTCTCCTAAAGGCCTGGAATCGCAATGGGCACAACTGGTGCCTGAGCTGGTCCTGTTGGCTCAGCTATATCTGGAATCCGCTCCTGACCTGGAGCAATTGGTGGTACTACAAGTACGGGTCTAACTGTGCTACGAGCTACACCTCTACCTCGGCCCCGACCTCTACCACGGTCCCGGCCTCTCGCGGCCTTAATTGGTGGCACTGGTGGCTGACCGTCTGATCCGGTAGTACGTGTTCTCACCATCTGTGAGATAATAGAATAACAAAATTTAGTTTCCGAAATAAACAATTTCGCACGACAGAATACAAGAAAGTGAAATTTTCCTAAGGGTTCTACAGCCTCTCGAAGATAAGTACAGACGTCTCTGTATCGATCCACAAGACTCTACTAAACCTGCTCATGACTCGTGAGACCTATGTAACCTAGGCTATGATACCAACTTGTCACGATCCAAAATCTCACCCGTCATGATGGCGCCTATCTCGATACTAGGCAAGTCGTTAATGTCACTAAACCACAATTTCTTTTAAGTTTGAAAATATAATATTTAAATACAATACAAAATCTCCCAAATAAAAATACGAACACTCCCCAAAACCTGGTGTCACTGAATACATGAGCATCTAATATGAATACAAGTCTGGAAAGTATAGTCTATAATAGTCTGAGACCAAATACAGTAAACAAAGAGATAGATAAGGAGAGGCAAGGTCTGCGGAAACACGACAGCTACCTCGAAATCTCCTAAAAATCAACCGCGCGAAAGGATTAATACCCGTTGTGTCCGGGGACACCTGGATCTGCACATGAAGTGTAGGGTGTAGTATAAGTACAACCAACTCAAGAAGTAATAATAATAAATAAGGAACTAAAGATAGTAACGAGATACACAGTTATGGTTCATTTCCAGTAATTCCAGCAAAGAATAAACATGCTATCAAATCTGACAGTTTAATGTCAAATCAAGTTTTATACAGTTCCTGTTCATGTAATACGTATATCAACAATCTTCCATAGATTTCACAAAAATAAAAGATAGCAACTAAGTTCAGCAACAAATGGAAATTAAGTACAACCTCTTAGGACAACAATCACTCACGGGGCTCCCAGCCCTCATCACTCCCTAGGCTCCCAGCCCTCATCACTCACTCTCAATGGGTATCGCGCTCACTATGGGTGTACAGACTTCGGAGAGGCTCCTACAGCCCAAGCGCTATAATCTGCACGGACAACTCACGTCCCATAATATAAATATCTAGATCTGCACAGCTAACTCACGTGCTGCACGGCCCACTCACGCGCTATAGTATAATATACGTATTCGCATGGCAAACTCACGTGTTGCATGGCTAACTCACATGCTATAGTATAATATCTCATAATTAGGCCCCCGGCCTCACTCAGTCATAAAGCTCTCCAGTCTCTAGGGCTCTCAACAATCATGAAATCAGCCCAAACAACAATGATATGACACATCAATAATGAACAATAGAGACTGAGACAAAATAATCAAGTAACTATGACTGAGTGCAAAACAACAATTTAAGAAAATAATTCAACATGTACACGACCTTTGTGGGTCCCAACAATACCAACATATAGGCTAAACATGGCTTCTAACCTGACTTATAGTCAAATTTCCACAACAATTAGAGAACACATATTTATCAACAAGTTATTCAACTTTACAGTTTACACGGGACGTACCAAGTCATAATCTCCTTGGTGCACGCCCACACGCCCATCACCAACATGTGCGTCACCTCCAAAATAATCACATAATACAAAAATTCGGGGTTTCATACCCCAGGACCAGATTTAAAACTGTTACTTACCTCAAACCGTGTAATTCTGTATTCCGCTATGCCCTTTCCACGGAAATTGGTCTCCGAAAGCCTCGTATCTAGCCACAATTAATTTGATTCAGTCAATACCCATTATTGTAATTAATTCCATAAGGAGATACTAAGTTTTCCAATAAAATCTAAAATTAACTCAAACATCGTTCGTGGGGCCCACGTATCGGAACCCGATAAAAGTTATAAAATATGAATGCTCATCCAACCACGAGTCCAACCATACACATTTGACAAAAATCCGATACCAACTCAACCCTCAAATCTTCAATTAAAGCCTATGAAGATTTCTACCATTTTCAACCCAATCCTTACCCATTTGAACTTAACAATCTTTCCACAACCTTATTGGTATGTATACATAATACTCTTATACCCAGGAATCATACTATAAATCACCCATTTTTACTCCAAATCCGAAATTAAAGAATTGAGGAAAGATATTCTTACCTCTTTGAAGCCCTAGCAAGATCCTTGTGCAATCTTCAAACCTTGAACAAGAATTGATGGATAAATGACTAAGTCTTCACTTTCTCTCTCTAAAATGCTCTCACCTCTCTCTAAAATATCAGATTTTGGGCTAAAAAATGAGCTTCAAGGGCTATAAATCGAAGTTGGGCCGGGTCAAAAATTAGAAAGAGTGGAAGCTCCGACGTAGTTATGCGGTCGCATATGCGATCGTATAACAGGTATGCGGTACGCATACCGGCCGCATAATTTGGCCTCCAAATCTGGGCGTTACTAACCCGGTCTGCGGTCATTACGCGGTCCGCATACTTTTTCTGCGGTCACATAATGCACCGCAAAACAGGTCTGCGGTCGCATAATGCACCGCAGATTTTTCTCAAATCTTGCCCCTCTACTGATCCACTTTGCGACCATTATGCGGTCCACAGAGTGATTCTGCGACCGCATAGTGGTCGCAGAAATTGACATATTTATTTTATTTATACTACTTACTAAGTTATATTCTCCCAAATATTATCTAAATAGCTTAATTATATATTGTACTATAATACTTATGTGGTTTCAATATTAATATGTACATTAAACAATTGTAAGACAACAAAGTCCTAAAACATATATATTTATCTAATTTATTTCAAATTAGCATATGATAGCACTTTAATACTTAATTGATTGCATTTTCTTCATTTCGTTTCAATAATAAATAATATAATTAACACATAGAGGGGATGGAGAATTTTCAAGCGAAAAGCCGAAATAGAGAAGTATTAACACTTAAGTTGTTTCTTAACTAACATAACTTGAATCTATATAAATTCTATAATGTCCCAACCGGTCGTTTTGACTTTTAGAACCCTGTTCCCCTAAATAAAACTTCTTGTATGTGCTTTAAATGATTTATGACTTGTGGGGATGGTTGGTTCGGGATTTGGAAGTGTTTGGGTTGAAATCGGAACACTTGGTTCCTTAAGTTGGCTTTAAAAGGTCAAGTTTGACTTTGGTCAACTTTTTGAGTAAACAGACTCAGATCGTTGTTTTGAAGTTTTGGTAGGTCCGTATCGTAATTTGGGACTTGGGCGTATGCCCGGAATCAAATTTCGAGGTCCCTAGCCCAAGATATGAAATTTTGATTAAAAATAAAATTTAAGTTCAAATAGTGACCGGATGTCGAATTATGTGAAAATGACCCCGGAATAGAATTTTGATGATTCCAACAGCTCCGTATGGTGATTTTGGACTTAGGAGCGTGATCGGAATTGTATTTGGAAGTCAGTAGTGAAATTAGGCTTGAAATTGCTAAAACAAGAATTTAAGTTTGGAAGTTTGACCGGGGAGTTGACTTCTGATACCGGAGTCGGAATACAGTTCCGAAAATTTCATAGCTCCGTTATGTCATTTATGACTTGTGTGCAAAATTTGAGGTCAATCGGAGTGGATTTGATAGGTTTCGACATCCAATGTAGAAGTTGAACATTCTTAGTTTCATTAAGCTTGAATTGGGGTATGATTCATGGTTTTAACATTATTTGATGTGAATTAGAGGTTCGACTAAGTTCGTATGATGTTATAGGACTTGTTGGTATATTTGATTGAGGTCCCGAGGGCCTCGGGTGAGTTTCGAATGGTTAACGGATCGAATTTGGAATTTGAAGAAGAGTAGAGGCAGCTGATATATGGTGTGATCGCGGGTGCGAAAACTCCACCGCGGGTGCGAAGCCGCGGATGTGAAAAATACACCGCGGATACGAAAAGTCCATCGCGGGTGCGAATCCGTAGGTGCGAAAAATCTACCGCGGTTGCGAAGCCGCGGATGCGAAAACTCCATCGCGGGTGCGAAGCCGCGGGTGCGAACATTCCATCGCGGGTGCGAATCTGCAGGTGCAAAAAATCCATCGCGGGTGCGAAAAAGCCATCGCGGGTGCGAAGCCGCAGATGCGAAAACTTTTGCCGCAGGCGCGATGATCGCTGGGCAGTGAGTGTTTAAAGCGGGGATTTGAGCATTTTTGCTCATTTCTTCATTCTTGGACAATCTTGGGAGCTTCTTGAGAGGAGAATTCACCTAGCTACTTACAGGTAAGTTAATTCACACCTATTACAAGTTAAATACATGATGTATATATGGATTTAGACATGTAAATTTGTAGAAATTTGGAGTTTTGAAGAAAAACCTAGAAATTGGTATTTTTGATTTTCACCACGGAAATGGATATGGAATTGGGTAAAAATTATATATTTGAGTTCTTGAGATTATGGGTAACGATTCCCTCCGAATATTTCCGAAATCCGGGCACGTGGGCCCGGGGTGAATTTTAAAAATTTTACCATTTTGGATAAGGTAATTTATTTACTAGATAAATTTCGAATCATTTAGCATATATTAATTATTTTGTATAATATTTGGATAGTTTCGGATTTTTCGGCGTCGAATCGAGAATTCAACGCGACGGGCCGAATGCCTTGGCAGGATAGATGCATCTATGGATCGCGCCGCACGTCCCCCGACAGTGTACACGATACTCTGGATCGGGTCGTTCGTCCTCGGCAGAAATCGTGCTTAATAATAATAATAATTACACGATACTTGGACATTTTATTATAGCTTGTAAAGCTATTTGATAAATTAGAATTGTTATTGAAATTGAATTGCAGCCTGTAAAGTTATTTGATAAATTGGAATTTTTATTGAATTTGGAGGAATTTAATTACTTCTGCTGGTTCAATAAAATTATTGTTAAATCTGTGAATCATGTTGATATAAATATTTCTATTTTCATGATTATTTAATATTATTGACCCATAGTGAGTGTCATAGTCGGCCATCTCATCTCTACCTCTTCGAGATTAGGCTTGATACTTACTGGGTACACATTGTTTTCATACTCATACTGCACTTGCTGCACATTTTATTGTGCAGGTACATATATGTATAGCGGCCTTGTGGGCTCAGAGGTGTGGTTAATAATTGTGGGGACATAGGTGAGCTGCATTCTATATTACAATCCGCAGCTAACAGAATCTCCATCAGAGTTATTATACTTTCCTGTCTAATTTGTATTCTGGACAGATGCTGTATTTTATTTTAATTCGCTAGTAAATGCTCATGCTCTTGTGATACCGAGTTTTGGGAATGGTTGTGAATTGTTTAGAAATTTAGTTTTTTTTTAAAATATTTATCATTTACTCTATTAGTTTTATCTTTACTATTTCATTGAAGAAATTCTTATTTCAAAAATAATTAAATGGGTAATTCAGTAAATTGATTATGGTTGGCTTGCCTGACAGTGGTGTCTGACGCCATCACGACCTATATGTGAAATTGGGTCGTGACAACATGGTATCAGAGCATTAGGTTCACATAGGTCTCACGAGTCATGAGCAAGTCTAGTAGAGTCTTGCAGATCGGTGCGGAGACGTCTGTGTTTATCTTCAAGAGGCTACAGGGCTGTTAGGAATACTTTCCTTTTTGATTCCTCATCGTGCGATTCTATTCCTTTGAGGCTTATGCCTACATTTCCTTCCTATTCAATCTTATGCGACGTGAAGCGCTTGTTATAAATTGGGGATCGAGGAAATTTTTAATGGTACTACAGATGTAGTACAGGATGCTTCTCCCTGTGTAATTAATTGGGCTATTGTCGTCACCTTGCGAAAGGCCGCTCTATTATTTCAAATTAAGTATCAGTACTACCTAAGGTTTTGAGATTTGGCATTGATTGTTATGACGATTCGTGCGTTGTTATAGCACAGTGTTTATGAAATGGTAAAAGGCCAGTCTATGTGTCGGGGCAGTAAACGATTGAAAGAAGGTTTTCTTAGTACATGATTCAAAAGTTCCATGTTTTAATTCCAGCGGAGAAAAGTAAATCGGACTATTAATGTTCAGGTTTGGGGTTGATGGAGTAACGAAGCTTGATATTTTCGAGTGTGATAGAGTTCTCAATTTTGATGTGGTGTCATCGTCTTGTAAAATGCATTAAGGTTCGCCGGTGTTATGGTATTTTTCAACTCGCCTTCATGACGGGGTGTTAGGAATTGGTATAGGGGAAGCAGTCGTTAGAGATCGTGGTATGCAGTAATTCAGGATCGAAGAAGTGTTTCTAGTATTGATGTCTCGAGAAGGATGATCATCAGAAAGGTTTAAAGCTGGTAACGAGCTATTAATTCAAGTGCTATAGAGACGTATTTTGTGTTAAGGCAACAACTGGGCAGCGAAGGATGAGGAAGGACATGTGGTAGGTGCCTTGCGGTGGTTAGGTTCCGAAAAGGCCAAGTGTGAGAAAACAGAAGCAGAGTAGTTTCTTAAAGGAGATGGCAGACCAAAATGGGAGAGTGCTAAGGTAGCACATGGGTTACGTGGTAGGATGATTACATGTCTTAAGGAACGTTTGGAGTGATTTGGGATGTAAAATGGACAGTGACTAGGTCTACGGACTTAATTTAGAATATTGGCTGCTATATTGAGGAAGATTGGATACAACAGGAGGGAGTTGCTTGATATGAAGAAGGATACAACATGACTTTGGATTGGAATGTATTGTCGCACCTTTAGTTGACGTCCATGAGGAGTGAACGGACTGATGCAGCTAGTGAATGAGCTCGGACTCAGGATGATCTACTGATTTCGTAGTAATTGCACCCAATGCAGCGATGTTGGAATATGTCAGCATGTAATTTCCACAGGTGGGTTATCTCCTATGAGCAGGTTAGCAGTCGCGTGGTGTTGACGAAGCATCTTCGAAGAATTCTACTGGTTACCCGGTAAGAGATTTAATATGTAAATGTGGCTAGTAGTTTAGAGTATTTATTAAAGGTTACTAGAAGGATTTCGAGAAAAATTTGGCGAGTTGCGTGTGCAGGATCATGTCAACGATGAACAAAGAATCTCGGTGGATTTCAAAATTTTATAATTGTAGTTTCAAGCTAAGTGGGAGAGCCCCGCCGTCTATGATTGGATTGCGTAGTGTCAAGTTGTGCGGTTTCTGATTATCGGTATATTGGTGGGTCATTGCAACTAAGGAAAGAAAACTTCAGTGGTAATTTGAGCAAAGGATTTGGGGAATGTGTGCCATATTTGGCCTTATCAATTCATATTCAGGTTTCTGGAAGACTCAGAGTTTATGCTTCGTATAGATGTAATGCACACGAAAGTGAGACAGTCGGATGTTTCCTTGATAAAGTGTCCATGTGCTAGCAGGGCCTTGGAATTGATCATGTTTGGGAACAAGTCGGAGCAAGTGACTCTCAATAACGGTCTTAGCGGGTTCAAAATTTTAAAGTGTGGTGTCTAAGGATCTCGAGTTCATAGTATGGTTGAGTATCAAGCTTTTGCAACAGATTATGAAATAGGTCTTGGCGTACTCTGCGTTATATTTAGGTTATGGTGTAGCATTTGAGAAACGGAAGAAACTATCTTCGGATTCAAAAAACAAAAAGTATCAGAATGGGTGTAACAGTTGAAGATGAAAAAGTGCGCACAAGGAGGGGTATGAGATGATTTGTGGATTTTGAAACAGCGTGGTCTCGTGAAATAACGTCACTTGGGATGAGTGCGGATTTGAGTTCGTGATGTAATGAATGAAGCTATTATTATTTCTGAGCCAAGTTGAGAATAAATTGAGAAAAAGACGGGTCGGCTAACAATGGTTAAATCAGCATGATGGTGGTAATGACTAGTTCCTTCAGCGCATAGAGTTATGCATGTAATTTGTGGCGGTACGTGCGAGGCTTGGAGGCCGCCGTAATTGATTTTATCTGGAGGAATTCAAGTATTATGGCATGATATGTGTAGAGGGATTCTGGAAAAGTTATGGTGGCTTAGACCACTACTTGAGGCCGGTAGTTTCTACGGATATGTGAATTCAGTCACGTGTTGCAATGGTTCTCTTAAAATGAGTTAAGAAGAAGGTTTCTATATGATGAATTGTTTACTCTATTAGTGGTTCATGAGTTATGATGGAATTCTTGTACTTCTGCGCATGGACGTGGTTAAGTTCACTAAATAGCATGGGATTCGAAAGTTGAGGATTTAAGATTTTGGTTCGGTGTTGACAAGGATGTCATGAGTTCGGATGAGCAGGAAAGGGATTTAGATGTTTAAAGTAAGATGGTGTTATTTTTGGAATCATCTAAGGTCGATGTCAGGTGTAAGAGACCTTGTGTATTGATTTGTGAATTTTTTATATGTTTTACAGCATTAGTGTAACCAATAGCATAGATGTACAGACTTATTACCTAGTGCGAAAGGTCGTGGGAGCGTGTCTCACGGAAATATTGTGTAAGAGTGACATGTAGTCACTTGATTGAGTGAAGATTGAAACCAAGTATAAAGATTTGGGTAATATCGCTGATTCGAGAATTTATGCCTGGAGGGCGCTCTGTTCATTTGGTTGTGGACCGTGGAAGTTGTTCCAATTATGATGGCTATTATTGTGTGTTATGGGAAAAAGGGTTATTATGGATCCTTGAAAGGTTATTAGCCTAGTACATTGCGATCAGAATCGGCTTGAGGTATGTGGATGGATTTAAATATGAATACGGGCTCTATATCAGGCCAAATGTGTTCATTTCAGCATAAAAGCTCTCTATGGTGGAGTATTCGGACGTTGGATGTCGTTTTGTTGTCGGTTATTTCATGTAATAATATATTGTTCCGTGTGAGTTATGAAATGGCTTGATAAATTTCTTATGTGATGAGGTTCCCCGTAGCGATGGTGTATGTGAGTAGGATGGCTCTCGAGATTCATATCATATATCACACCTTAGTTGTGCTTGAGTTTTGTAGCATATGGCACTGTCAGTCCTTCCAGGGATGATATTATGCACTGAGCGTGCTTGTGTCCGATATTCGGATATTTTGTAGTAATGAGCATTTTAGCTCAGTAAGTATTTTCTTATAGATTCTTTTTTGTGCGGATCGGGTGGCACGCCGCCACGGGTATGTTGTTTGGATCGGGTTGCATGTCGCAACAGTGTGATGTTGAGTACAGCCCCCTATATTCTATTTTTGTGTGTCTGTGTCCCATTTTCCGAGGAAGGTTCATGACACCTTTTCATTTGTCTAATTAGTCACGTGGGTTGCGTAATCCTTTCCAGAGTTCATTTTTCTTATGTATCGCAATCGAGTACGTAGCTTATTAGCTCATCGTGGCATCATATGAGGGTTTGTTTATCGTGTCTGAGGTGGTTTATTGCCTGAGCAGCTTATACTTGGTGAGACGAGATTATTGGATTTGGGATCAGTGCGATCGGATTATATGGAGTGTAATAAAGAGCAAATACCATTATTTGGTTATAATGAGGCAATGGTTCTTGTCATAAAGAGAAACTCAATAATTGTTGACTCGGCAGTTGATTATGAATTTCTACACATTTCTTCCATCGTGGAAGCATTTCAAGAGTTGGAACATGACTTATATGTATCATGAGGTGTGCTGTGAACATCAGATTCATGAAATTTTGGCTATTGTTATCGGAGGATGTTATTATAGTCATGTGAATGATGCGGTGCATGGTCTAAATTCAACAAAGGTATGCAATCGTGTATTAGTGCATCGTGTAGTGATTGATACGACATTCATAGGTTGGAAACAGGCATGGTGGAGAATTCTGGATGTTACAATTGTGCTCTAAGGCTTATTTGCTTAAATAAATGGGAGACTTTTAAGATTGGCTCGAGTTAATATGCTCAACTGAGTGTGGTAGCACGGGTAGGTGCACGAGGTGTTAAACGGTAATTTTGGATAACTCCAGAACACTTCTTAGCACGTTCGAGGACGAACATATATTTAAGTGGGAGAGAATGTAACGACCCAACCGGTCGTTATGACTTTTAGAACCCCGTTCCCCTAAATAAAACTTCCCGTATGTGCTTTAAATGATTTATGACTTGTGCGGATGGTTGGTTCGGTATTTGAAAGTGTTTGGGTTGAAATCGGAACACTCGGTTCCTTAAGTTGGCTTTAAAAGATCAAGATTGACTTTCGTTAACTTTTTGAGTAAACAGACTCGGATTGGTGTTTTGCCAGTTTTGGTAGGTCCGTATCGTGATTTGGGACTTGGGCGTATGTCCGTAATCAAATTCTGAGGTCCTTAGCCCGAGATATGGAATTTTGATTAAAACTAAAATTTAAGTTCAAATAGTGACCGGATGTCGAATTATGTGAAAACGACCCCGGAATAGAATTTTGATGATTCCAACAGCTCCGTATGGTGATTTTAGACTTAGGATCTTGATCGAAAATTTATTTGGAAGTCTGTAGTGAAATTAGGCTTGAAATGGCTAAAACAAGAATTTAAGTTTGGAAGTTTGACCGGGGAGTTGACTTTTGATACCGGAGTCGGAATACAGTTCCGAAAATTTTCATAGCTCCGTTATGGCATTTATGACTTGTGTGCAAAATTTGAGGTCAATCGGAGTTGATTTGATAGGTTTCGACATCCAATGTAGAAGTTAAAATTTTTTAGTTTCATTAAGCTTGAATTGGAGTATGATTTGTGGTTTTAGCGTTGTTTGATGTAAATTACAGGTTCGACTAAGTTCGTATGATGTTTTAGGACTTGTTGGTATATTTGGTTGAGGTCCCGAGGGCCTCGAGTGAGTTTCGGATGGTTAACGGATCGAATTTGGAATTTGAAGAAGAGTAGAGGCAGCTGATATCTGGTGTGATCGTGGGTGTGAAAAGTCCACCGCGGGTGCTAAGCCCCGGATGCGAAAAATCCATCGCGGGTGCGAATCTGCAGGTGCGAAAAATCCATCGCGGGTGCGAATCCGCATGTGCGAAAAAGCCATCGCTGCTGCGAAGCCGCGGATGCGAAAAATTTTGCCGCGGGCGCGATGATCGCTGGGCAGTGAGTGTTTAAAATGGGGGATTTGAGCATTTTTGCTCATTTCTTCATTCTTGGACAATCTTGGGAGCTTCTTGAGAGGAGAATTCACCTAGCAACTTAGAGGTAAGTTAATTCACACCTATTGCAAGTTAAATACATGGTTTATATATGGATTTAGACATGTAAATTTGTAGAAATTTGGAGTTTTGAATAAAAACCTAGAAATTGGTATTTTTGATTTTCATCACGGAAATGGTTATGGAATTGGGTAGAAATTATATATTTGAGATCTTGAGATTATGGGTAACGATTCCCTCCGAAAATTTTCGAAATCCGGGCACGTGGGCCCGGGATGAATTTTAGAAATTTTATCATTTTGGATAAGGTAATTTATTTAATAAATAAATTTCGAATCATTTAGCATATATTAATTATTTTATATAATATTTGGATAGTTTCGGATATTTCGGCGTCGAATCGAGAATTCAACGCGATGTGGTAATTGGAAAGTGGACTTTGAGACGAGGTAAGTCTCTTGTCTAATCTTGTGAGGGGAAAATTACCCCATAGGGATTAAATTGAATAATTATTGATAATTGCGGGGGCTACGTACGCACCAGGTAACGAGAGTCCGTGCGTAGCTACTATTAATGCTAAAGTCCGGGTAGTTTAGGACTTAAAGCATGAATTACTTGCGTAAATTGTATTCTTTATTTAATTAATATTATTTGATATATATATATATATATATTGTGAATTGTTAGATCACAATATTAAAGGATGGAAAAGTTTATATGTTTGATTTTTTGTTTAAAATTAATTAATTATTAAAAGAAATTATTCTTCCTCCCGAATTTATCTCATAATAAATATATTCTCCTTCCGGAGGTACATAAGAAAATGTTCTCCTTTCTTGTGGAGCGGACCGAACGCCTCGGCAGGATAGATGCATCTATGGATCGCGCCGCACGTCCCTCGGCAGTGTACACGACACTCTGGATCGGGTCGTACGTCCTCAGCAGAAATCGTGCTTAATAATAATAATAATTACACGATACTTGAACATTTTATTATAGATTGTAAAGTTATTTGATAAATTGATATTTTTATTAAAATTGAATTGCAGCTTGTAAAGCTATTTGATAAATTAGAATTTTTATTGAATTTGAAGGAATTTAATTACTTTTGCTGGTTCAATAAAATTATTGTTAACTCTGTGAATCACGTTGATATAAATATTTCTATTTTTATGATTATTTAATATTATTGACCCATAGTGAGTGTCATAGTCGGCCATCTCGTCTCTACCTCTTCGAGATTAGGCTTGATACTTACTGGGTACACGTTATTTTCGTACCCATACTGCACTTGCTGCATATTTTATTGTACAGGTACATATATGTATAGCGGCCTTGTGGGCTCAGAGGTGTGGTTAATAATTGTGGGGACATAGGTGAGCTGCATTCTATATTACAATCCGCAGCTAACAGAATCTCCGTCAGAGTTATTATACTTTCCTGTCTAATTTGTATTTTGGACAGATGTTGTATTTTATTTTAATTCCCTAGTAAATGCTCATGCTCCTATGATACCGGATTTTGGGAATGGTTGTGAATTGTTTAGAAATGTAGTTTTTTTTAATTATTTATCATTTACTCTATGAGTTTTATCTTTACTATTTCATTGAAGAAATTTTTATTTCAAAAACACTAAAATGGGTAACTAAGTAAATTGATTATGGTTGGCTTGTCTGACAGTGGTGTCTGGCGCCATCACGACCTATAGGTGAAATTGGATCGTGACAAATTCTAACTCTTTAAAATATATTTTAACTCTAACTATTATAACCTAAATTATACGAAGTATTAGCACTTAAGTTGTTTCTTTAGTTTTTTTTATATAAACAAGAATTATTATATTGCAAAAATTTTAAACAAGAATTTATATAAACAATAAAAAAATATCTAATTAATATAAACGAATAAATGTTTAACATCACTATATACATATTATATTGCAAAAATTATTGCTAATATATCTATACTATATTGCAAATTATATAGCTAATTTGTATATACTATTTTGCTAAATTAATGCAAAACAAACCTGGAAAATGCACCAACGGATCTGCTGCCGAACCACCACCGGAGGGTAGATGAGACGCCGGATTCCTGCACCAAATATAAGTTAAACAACTTAGGAACAAAGAATTTGGAGGGGAGGGGGGTGGACGGGGGAAATGGAGTGGGTGAGGAAGAGGGAGAGTGAGAGAGG
>AWOL01S0026035.1:65959-80859 GCA_000715115.1 Nicotiana otophora | reverse complement strand
GTAGACATGCTTTCAAATCCAGCAGTTTAAGTCAAGTCAATTTATACAGTTCAAGTTCATGTAATCCGGATATAAAATCTTTCATAGAATTTCACAATAATGACAAATAGCAACTAAGTGCAACAACAAATGAAAAGCAAGTACAACCTCTCAGGGCAACAGTCACTCAACTCATCACTCGGCTCTCAGCCCTCAACACTCACACTCAATGGGTACCCGCGCTCACTGGGGGTGTACAGACTCCTAAGGGGCTCCTACAGCCCAATCGCCATAATCTGCACGGACAACTCACGTGCTGCACGGACAACTCGCGTGCTGTACGGACAACTCACGTGCTATAATATCCTGCACGGATAACTCATATGCCATAATATCCTTACCTCACCGACAGGTCCTCGGCCTTACTCAGTCCTTAACCTCTCTAGTCTCTCAGGCTCTCGAAAATCACAAAGATCAGCCCAAACAAAGATAACATAGTGTATCAACAAATATCAAGAAAGACTGAGGTATGATACGCAAGTAAAATCATGACTGAGTACAAGATAGCAATTAGCAAATAATTCAACAAGTACGTGGCCTCTGTGGGTACCAACAATACTATCACATAGCCTAAGCATGATTTCTAACATGATTTACAGTCAAATTTCTTCAACACATAGAGAGCATATAGCTAACAACAAGTTATTCAACTTTACAGTTTCACGGGACGGACCAAGTTACAATTCCTTTGGTGCACGCTCACACGCCCATCACCTAGAATGTGCGTAACCTCCAAAATAATCACATGATATAAAATCCAGGGTTTCATACCCTCAGGACCAGATTTAAAACTGTTACTTACCTCAAACCGTGAAATTCTTATTTGCCTCGTGAATTGGCCTCCAAACGCTTCGAATCTTGCCACAAATAATCGATTCGGTCAATAAAATTAATTAGAATTAATTCCATAAGAAAATGCTAATTTTCCATAAAAAACCGAAATTTAGCTCAAAAGTCGCCCGTAGGGCCCACGTCTCGTAACCCGACAAAAGTTACAAAATATGAACGGCCATTCAACCACAAGTCCAACCATACAAATTTTACTCAAATTCGGCATCAACTCGACCCTCAAATCTACAAATTAAACCAAGAGGGTTTTCACAACTTTTCAACTTAATTCACCAATTAAATACTAGAAATAACCACAAATTCGAGTAATTTAACCAATATTGAGTTAAGAACAGTTATCCCGTTGTTTTCCTTGAAAAACTCCCGAATATCGCCTCTACCCGAGCTCCAATCCGTCAAACATGGAAAATTGGACGAAGTCCCATTTTCAGAACTTAAACTCACTGCCCAGGCTTTTCTTCTTCGCGAACACGGTTAGTGCCTCGCGTTCGCGAAGCACAAAATTGTTCTCGTCCAAATTTCTCCTTCGCGAACGCGACATCACCCTCGCGTTCGTGAAGCACAAAGTGCCCTGCCTTAATGCCTTATGCGAGAACGTGTTCAACCAATCGCGAACGCGATGCTTCGTTCCCCCTCACCGCGCGAATGCGACACCCCCTATGCGAACGCGTAGACCAATTGCCTGGGGTCCTCAGCTGCTTCGTTTCTTCTTCGCGAACGCGTAACACTTCTCACGCTCGCGATGCACACCCAATCCACCCTTCGCGAACGTGTTATTCCCTTCGTGAATGCGAAGAACAAATACTTCCAGCCTCTCAGTTCCTCTTCGCGAACACGTTGAAGGAAACCAGATGGTGCATGAGAAGAATTCCAGCAGAATTCCAAGTCCAAAATCCAGCACATTAACTTTTCGAAACTTACCCGAGGCCCACGGGACCTCAACCAAATACACCAACAGGTCCTAAAATATCATACGAACTTAGTCGTATCCTCAAATCACCTCAAACAACATCAAAACGATGAATCACACCTCAAATCTAAATCTATGAACTTTAAACTTTTAAATTCTATATCTTGTGCCGAAACACATCAAATCAATCTGGAATGACTTCAAATTTTGCACAAAAGCCATAAATAACATAACGAAGGTATAAAATTTTCAGAAATGGATTTCGACCCCGATATCAAAAAGTCAACCGCCTGGTTAAACTTCACAAAAATTCAACTTTCGGCATTTCAATCCATATTCCACTACGGACCTCCAAATAATTTTCCGGGCACGCTCCTAAGTCCAAAATTACCATAAGGAGCTATGGGAATCATCAAAATTCAAATCCGAGGTCGTTTACACATAAGTCCACATCCGGTCACTTTTCTAACTTAAAATTTTCAATTATGATACTAAGTGTCTCATTTCACTCCGAATTCTCTCTGGACCCGAATCAACTAAACCGGTAAATCATAAATCAATTGTAAGGCATAAATTGAGAAGTCAATGGGGAAACAGGGCCGTAATACTCAAAATGATCTGTCGGGTCGTTACAGTTATTGTCTAAAAATGGGTTACAATTGTTTAAGAAGATATGTTTTGGGCATTTGCTGTGCCTGCCCAAAATATATATCCAAAATCAGGCAATGCACTTTCTCATGAAGTATAAATTGAACGCATTAGAATCTGATTTTGTTACAGCAGAGATAAAAGGGGAGAGACTAAACTTTGGGTTGAGGGAGTTTGCCCTTATCACTGGCCTTAGATGTTCGGAAGTAACAGACTTTGGTTACATAACTAAGTATGACAGTAAAATAATGAGGAGCTATTTTTCGAACAACAAAAAAGTTGAGAAGTCATAGTTGAAACAAATTGTAACCAACCGTAGTTGGGTGAATGATGAGGATGCAGTCAAGTTGTGTATTCTCTATCTGATAGAATTCTTCCTCTGTCCTTAAGAGAAATATAATGGTTTGATAGACCATTTTAGGTTCTACTTAGTGGACTCGGGGCAGTATGCGAATTTCGCATGGGGTATCGAAGCTTATACACAATTGCTTCAGTCCGTTAGGCACAAGCTCAACCCTTCTGTGCATTTTTATCTCATTCGAGATTTTGCACTCTCTATACAAATATGGTTGTATGAGTGTGACTCTCAACAGTGATATAGCTAGAAGGATTGGTAATTCGATCCCCCGCATACTTAACTGTACAGCTAGTAAGGACAAGATATGGATATCTGCACTTGAAGATAGAATGATCAAACCATCATGGATCAAGGTAAATATTTTTTACTTCTGGACAGACAATTTAATACAAATTATCTACATATTTTATACATATTATGACTAGGTCCCTCACATTTTTTTCTCTCAGCTCACCAATATGCTTGAGGCCCCAGAAGAGCTTTCAAGAATGAATTTGCTAGACAAAGTTGAATACATCCTTGAAGAAGCAAAAACAAAGGACGAGCATCCGACAGATGCTCCATCTCCATCTGGACATAAGCAGGAAATGTGAATAGATGACAAGAAAGATACTGTGAAACAATTAAAAGAATTAAGAAAAGATGTTGATAAGGTAACCTATTAAGATAATCCTAGCTGGTTTCTTTAATTTATGTTATGCAAATTATTTCTTTAACTTTTTCAATTTTAATATGTAGGTCGGTTCAGACCTTGGAACCTTCAAGAAAGAGGTATATTCTTGATTTTTAGTCTTCTTTATATATATATATGTAAGCCACTAATTGTTAGATACATTATAACAATTTTTCGTTCTTTAGGTTTTTGAAGAACTAGGTAGCATTCGATTGCTACTCAATGATTCCATCAAGTCTGTGTTATAGGCAATTGATGCTAAAAGTTCATTCGAAATATATTCATGTTGGACAACAAGTTTGACCATGTTTATGTTTATAATAGTATTCATAAAGTACATAGCCTAACAAATTCCCAATGTTGTTTGTCGGTAGTTCTACAAAAAATAATGAGCATTACAAAGAAAAGAACAAACAACAGAATCCAGACAGTAGTGCTAAACCAGTGTTGGCCAGCAACAGTAAAACAAATCTTTTAACAATTATAACACAATTTGATGACTACTAATCTACATTATATTTACACTATATCTATAATATATCTACATATAGCCTAAATTACCAACAACTACAAACAAATAATCTATATTCTATTTTCAATTGTTCTCTTAGATACATGACACATGTCTGACATTCAAAATGAGGAGAATGTTCCTATAGGTGTTGACTTATGTCACGACCCAAATTCTAACCTGTCGTGATGACGCCTATCTCGAAAATAGGCAAGCCGAAAATCTCAGGAAAACCACAATTTCTTTTAAGTTTAAAAATATAATATTTAAATAAAATCCACAAATCTTACAAATACCGATACAACCACTACCAAGACCCGGTGTCACTGAGTACATGAGCATCTAATATGAATACAAGTCTGGAAACTACGGTCTATGACAGTCTTAGACCAAGTACAGTAACAAGGAGATAGGGAAGGAAAGACAAGGTCTGCGAAACACGGCAACTACCTCTAAATCTCCGGAAAATCAACTGTGTGAGAGAATCAACACCCGCTATGTCCGAGAACACATGGATCTGCACACGAAGTACAGGGTGTAGTATGAGTACAACCAACTCAGCAAGTANTTTATATATATATGTAAGCCACTAATTGTTAGATACATTATAACAATTTTTCGTTCTTTAGGTTTTTGAAGAACTAGGTAGCATTCGATTGCTACTCAATGATTCCATCAAGTCTGTGTTATAGGCAATTGATGCTAAAAGTTCATTCGAAATATATTCATGTTGGACAACAAGTTTGACCATGTTTATGTTTATAATAGTATTCATAAAGTACATAGCCTAACAAATTCCCAATGTTGTTTGTCGGTAGTTCTACAAAAAATAATGAGCATTACAAAGAAAAGAACAAACAACAGAATCCAGACAGTAGTGCTAAACCAGTGTTGGCCAGCAACAGTAAAACAAATCTTTTAACAATTATAACACAATTTGATGACTACTAATCTACATTATATTTACACTATATCTATAATATATCTACATATAGCCTAAATTACCAACAACTACAAACAAATAATCTATATTCTATTTTCAATTGTTCTCTTAGATACATGACACATGTCTGACATTCAAAATGAGGAGAATGTTCCTATAGGTGTTGACTTATGTCACGACCCAAATTCTAACCTGTCGTGATGACGCCTATCTCGAAAATAGGCAAGCCGAAAATCTCAGGAAAACCACAATTTCTTTTAAGTTTAAAAATATAATATTTAAATAAAATCCACAAATCTTACAAATACCGATACAACCACTACCAAGACCCGGTGTCACTGAGTACATGAGCATCTAATATGAATACAAGTCTGGAAACTACGGTCTATGACAGTCTTAGACCAAGTACAGTAACAAGGAGATAGGGAAGGAAAGACAAGGTCTGCGAAACACGGCAACTACCTCTAAATCTCCGGAAAATCAACTGTGTGAGAGAATCAACACCCGCTATGTCCGAGAACACATGGATCTGCACACGAAGTACAGGGTGTAGTATGAGTACAACCAACTCAGCAAGTAATAATAATAAATATGGAATAGAAGATAGTGACGAGCTACACAATTATAGTTCACTCTCAGTAATTCCAGGAAACAAATAGACATGTTTTCGAATCCAACAGTTTAAGTCAAATCAGTTTTATACAGTTCATGTTCATGTAATCCGGATATGGAATCTTTAAGAGAATTTCACAACAATAACAGATAACAACTAAATGCAACAATAAATGAAAAGCAAGTACAATCTCTCAGGGCAACAGTCACTCAACTCGTCACAACAGCTCAACCACTCGGCTCTCAGCCCTCAGCACTCACACTCAATGGGTACCCGCGCTCAGTAGGGGTGTACAAACTCCGAATGGGCTCCTACAGCCCAAGCGTCATAATCCGCATAGATAACTCATGTGCTGCACGGACAACTCGCGTGCTGTATGGACAACTCACGTGCCATAATATCCTTACCTCGCTAACAAGTCCTCGGCCTTACTCAGTCCTCAACCCCTATAGTCTCTCGGGCTCTCGGAAATCATAAAAATCAGCCCAAACAAAGATAACATAGTGTATCAAACAATTTCAAGAAAGACTGAGGTATGACACGCAAGTAAAATCATGATTGAGTACAAGATAGCAATTAGAAAATAATTCAACAAGTACGTGGTCTCTGTGGGTCCCAATAGTACTATCACATAGCCTAAACATGATTTCTAACATGATTTGCAGTCAAATTTCTTCAACACATAGAGGGCTTATAGCTTACAACAAGTAATTCAACTTTACAGTTTCACGGGACGGACCAAGTCACAATCCCCTCGGTGCACGCCCACATGCCCGTCACCTAGCATGTGCGTCACCTCCAAAATAATCACATGATACAAAATCCAGGGTTTCATACCCTCAGGACCAGATTTAAAATGTTACTTACCTCAAACCGTGAAATACTTATTCCGCTAATCTTTTGCCTCGTGAATTGGCCTCCAAACGCTTCGAATCTAGCTACAAATAATTCGATTCGGTCAATAAAATTAATTGAAATTAATTCCATAAGAAAATGCTAATTTTCTATAAAAATCCGAAATTTAGCTTAAAAATCGCCCGTGGGGCCCACATCTCAGAACCCGACAAAGGTTATAAAATATAAACGACCATTCAACCACGAGTCCAACCATACAGATTTTACTCAAATCCGGCATCAACTCGACCCTCAAATCTCCAAGTTAAACCAAGAGGGTTTTCACAATTTTTCACCTTAATTCACCAATTAAATGTTAAAAATAACCATGGATTCGGGTAATTTAACCAATATTGAGTTAAGAACACATATCCCGTTGTTTTCCTTGAAAAACTCCCGAATATTGCCTATTCCCGAGCTCCAATCCGTCAAAAATGGAAAATTTCAGAACTTAAACTCACTGCCCAGGCTTTTCTTCTTCGCAAACGCGGGCAGTGCCTCGCGTTCGCGAAGCACAAAATTGTTCCCGTCCAAATTCCTCCTTCGCGAACGCGACATCACCCTCGCGTTCGTGAAGCACAAAGTGCTCTGCCTCAATGCCTTCTACGCAAATGCGTTCAACCAATCGCGAACGCTATGATTCGTTCCCCTTCACTACTCGAATGCGACACCCGCTACACGAACGAGTATACCAATTGCCTGGGGTCCTCAGCTGCTTCCTTTCTTCTTCGCGAACGCGTAACACCTCTCACGTTCGCGATGCACACCCAGTCCACCCTTCGCGAACGCGAAGAGCAAATACTGCCAGCCTCTCAAATCCTCTTCGCGAATGCGAGGCTCGACTCACGAACACGATGAAGGAAACCAGATGGTGCATCAGAAAAATTTCAGTAGAGTTCCAAGTCCAATATCCAACCCGTTAACCATCCGAAACTTACCCGAGGCCCCCGGGATCTCAACCAAATACACCAACAGGTCCTAAAATATTTTACGAACTTAGTCGAATCCTCATATCACCTCAAACAACATCAAAATGATGAATCGCTCCTCAAATCTAAATCTATGAACTTTAAACTTTCAAATTCTATATTTTGTGCCGAAACACATTAAATCAATCCGGAATAACTTCAAATTTTGCACACAAGTCATAAGTGACATAATGGAGGTATCAAATTTTCAGAATTGGATTTCGACCCCGATATCAAAAAGTCAACCCTCTGGTCAAACTTCCCAAAAATTCAACTTTCGGCATTTCTAGCCTAATTCTACTACGGACCTCCAAATAATTTTCGGGCATGCTCCTAAGTCCAAAATCACCATACAGAGCTATTGGAATCATCAAAATTCAAATCTGAGGTCGTTTACATACAAGTCCACATCCGGTCACTTTTCTAAGTTAAAATTTTCAATTATGAGACTAAGTGTCTCATTTCACTCTGAATTCCTTCCGGACCCGAACCAACTAAATCGGCAAGTCATAAATCAACCGTAAGGCTTAAATTAAGCAGTAAATGGGGAAACAGGGCTGTAATACTCAAAACGACCGATCGGGTCGTCACAGTTACTGTCTAAAAATGGGTTAAAGTTGTTTAAGAAGATATGTTTTGGGCATTGCTGTCCCTGCCCAAAATATATATCCAAAATCAGGCAATTCACCTTCTCATAAAGTATGAATTGAACGCATTAGAATCTGATTTTGTTATAGCAGAGATAAAGGGTGAGAGACTGAACTTTGGGTTGAGGGAATTTGCCCTTATCATTGGCCTTAGATGTTCGAAAGTAACGGACTTTGGTTACACAACTAAGTATGACAGTAAAATAATGAGGAGCTATTTTCCGAACAAGGAGAAGGTTGAGAAGTCATACTTGAAACAAATTGTAACCAGTCGTAGTTGGGTGAATGATGAGGATGCAGTCAAGCTGTGTATTCTCTATCTGATAGAATTCTTCCTCTATCCTTCAGACAAAGATAATGGTTTGATAGACTATTTTAGGTTCTACTTGGTGGACTCGGAGCAGTATCCGAATTTTGCATGGGGTATCGAAGCTTATACACAATTGCTTCAGTCCATTAGGCACAAGCTCAACCCTTCTGTGCATTTTTATCTCATTCGAGGTTTTTCACTCGCTATGCGAATATGGTTCTATGAGTGTTGCTCTACAGTCAACACTGATATAGCTACAAAGATTGGTAATTCGATCCCCCGCATACTTAACTGGACAGCTAGTAAGGACAAGATATGGATATTTGCGCTGGAAGATAGAATGATCAAACCATCATGGATCAAGGTAAATATTTTTTACTTCTGGACAGACAATTTAATACATATTATCTATATATTTTATACATATTATGACTAGGTCCCTCACATTTTTTCCTCTAAGTTCACCAACATGCTTGAGGCCCCAGAAGAGGTTGCAAGAATGAATTTGCCAGACAAAATTGAATACATCCTTGAAGAAGTAGAAACAAAGGACGAGCATACGACAGATGCTCCATCTCCATCTCCATCTGGACATAAGCAGGCAATGGGAATAGATGACAAGAACGATACTGTGAAACAATTAAAAAAATTAAGAAAAGATGTTGATAAGGTAACCTATTAAGATAATCCTAGCTGGTTTCTTTAATTTATGTTATGGAAGTTATTTCTTTAACTTTTTCAATTATAATATGTAGGTCGGTTCAGACCTGGAACCTTCAAGAAAGAGGTATATTCTTGATTTTTAGTCTTCTTTATATATATATGTAAGCCACTAATTGTTAGATACATTATAACAATTTTTCGTTCTTTAGGTTTTTGAAGAACTAGGTAGCATTCGATTGCTACTCAATGATTCCATCAAGTCTGTGTTATAGGCAATTGATGCTAAAGTTTCATTCGAAATATATTCATGTGGGACAACAAGATTTACCATGTTTATGTTTATAATAGAATTCAAAAAGTACATAGCCTAACAAATTCCCAATGCTGTTTACCGGTAGTTCTACGAAAAATGATGAGCATTACAAAGAAAAGAACAAACAACAGAATCCGGACAATAGTGCTAAACCAATATTGGCCAGCAACAGTAAAACAAACTTTTTAACAATTATAACATAATTTGATGACTACTAATACATTATATTTACACTATATCTACAATATATCTACATATAGCCTAAATTGCCAATAACTACAAACAAATAATCTACATTCTATTTTCAATTGTTCTCTTAGATACATGACACATGTCTGACATACAAAATGAGGAGAATGTTCCTGTAGGTGTTGACTTATGTCACGACCCAAATTCTAACCTGTCGTGATGGCGCCTATCTCGAAACTAGGCAAGCCGAAAATCTCAGGAAAACCACAATTTCTTTTAAGTTTGAAAATATAATATTTAAATAAAATCCACAAATCTTAAAAATACCGATACAACCACTACCAAGACCTGGTGTCACTGAGTACATGAGCATCTAATATGAATACAAGTCTGGAAACTACGGTCTATGATAGTCTTAGACCAAATACAGTAACAGGGAGATAGGGAAGGAGAGACAAGGTCTGCAAAATACGACAGCTACCTCTAAATCTCCGGAAAATCAACTGTGTGAGAGAATCAACACCCACTATGTCCGGGAATACCTAGATCTGCACACTAAGTGCAGGGTGTAGTATGAGTACAACCAACTCAACATGTAACAATAATAAATAAGGAATTGAAGATAGTGACGAGCTACACTGTTATAGTNTATATATATATATATATATAAGCCTCTAATTGTTAGATACATTATAACAATTTTTCGTTCTTTAGGTTTTTGAAGAACTAGGTAGCATTCGATTGCTACTCAATGATTCCATCACGTCTGTGTTATAGGCAATTGATGCTAAAGTTTCATTCGAAATATATTCATGTTGGACAACAAGTTTGACCATGTTTATGTTTATAATAGTATTCATAAAGTACATAGCCTAACAAATTCCCAATGCCGTTTATCGGTAGTTCTACGAAAAATGATGAGCATTACAAAGAAAAGAACAAACAACAGAATCCGGGCAGTAGTGCTAAACCAGTGTTGGCCAGCAACAGTAAAACAAATTTTTTAACAATTATAACACAATTTGATGACTACTAATCTACATTATATTTATACTATATCTATAATATATCTACATATAGCCTAAATTACCAACAACTACAAACAAATAATCTACNCACTGTTATAGTTCACTTTCAGTAATTCCAGCAAAGAATAGACATGCTTTCAAATCCAACAGTTTAAGTCAAATCAGTTTTATACTTTTCTTGTTCATGTAATCTAGATATGGAATCTTTCAGATAATTTCACAACAATGACAGATAGCAACTAAATGCAACAACAAATGAAAAACAAGTACAGCCTCTCAGGGAAACAGTCACTCAACTCGTCACAACAGCTCAGCCACGCGGCTCTCAGCCCTCAACACTCACACTCAATGGGTACCCGCGCTCATTGGGTATGTACAGACTCCGAATGGGTTCCTACAGCCCAAGCGCCATAATCCGCACGGACAATTCACGTGCTGCACGGACAACTCACGTGCCATAATATCCTTACCTCACTGACAGGCCCTCGGCCTTACTCAGTCCTCAACCTCTCTAGTCACTCGAGATCTCGAAAATCACAAAGATCAGCCCAAACAAAGATAACATAGTGAATCAACAAATATTAAGAAAGACTGAGGTATGATGCACAAGTAAAATTTTGACTTAGTACAAGACAACAATTAGCAAATAATTCAACAAGTACGCGACCTATGTGGGTCCCAATAGTACTATCACATAGCCTAAGCATGATTTTTAACATGATTTACAGTCAAATCTCTTTAACACAAAAAGAGCATATAATTAACAACAAGTTATTCGACTTTATAGTTTCACGGGACGGACCAAGTCACAATTCCTTCGGTGCACGCCCACATGCCCGTCATCTAGCATGTGCGTCACTTCCAAAATAATCACATGACACAAAAATCTGAGGTTTCATACTCTCAGGACCAGATTTATAACTGTTACTTACCTCAAAACGTGAAATTCTTTACTCTGCTATGCCTTTGCCTCACAAATTGGCCTCCGAATGCCTCGAATCTAGTCACAAATAATTCGTTTCAGTCAATAAAATTTATTGGAATTAATTCATATAAAAAATATAATTTTTCCATAAAAATCTGAAATTTAGCTCAAACATTACCCGTGGGGCCCACGTCTCGGAACCCGACAAAAGTTACAAAATTCGAAAGCCCATTCAACCACGAGTCTACCCATATCAATTTTACCAAAATCCGACCGCACCTCGACCCTCAAATCTACAATTTAAACCAAGAGGGTTTTCTAATCTTTCCAACTTAATTCACCCATTAAATGTTAAAAACAACCATGGATTCGGGTAATTTGATCAATAATGAGTTAAGAACACTTACCCCGTTGTTTTCCTTGAAAATCTCCCAAAACTTGCCTCTTTCCGAGCTCCAATCCGTCAAAAATGGCATTTTCAAAACTTAAACTTTCTGTCCAGACCTCTCTTCTTCGCGAATGCGACAGGTCCCTTGCGTTCGCGAAGCACAAAATCATGCTGCCCAACATTTGCTCTTTGTGAACGCGAGACACTGCTCGTGAACGCGATGATTTACGGAGCTCTTCTTCGCGAACGCGAAGGCAAAAATCCATGCCAACTATTTTCCCTTCGCGAACGCGATACCCAAGCGCGAACGCGATGAACAACTGAGCTCCTCTTCGCGAACGCGAGGGCCTACTAGCGAACACGAAGAGAAAATCTTGCCTGCCTCAAATTCCCTTTTGCGAACGCGAGGGCCCACTTGCGAACGCGAAGAAGGAAACCAGATAAACATACCAGCAGTCTTCAACTAACATGCCAAGTCCAAAAATGATTCGTTAACCTCCCGGAACTCACCCGAGCCCCCCGGGACCTCAACCAAACATACCATCTAGTCCTAAAACATCATACGAACTTAGTCAAAACCCTCAAATCACCTCAAACAATGATAAAACCACGAATCATACCCCAATTCAAGCCTAATAAACTTTGAAATTTCACGTTTCCACCAACGACTCCGGAATCTATAAATTCACGTCCGATTGATCTCAAATTTTGCACACAAGTCATAAATGACATAACAGAGGTATTCCAGTTTTTGGAATCGGGTTCCGACCCCAATATCAAAAAGTCAACCCCCCGATTAAACTTCCCAAAAATTTAACTTTCAGCATTTCAAGCCAAATTCCACTACGGACCTCCAAATAATTTTCCGAACACGCTCCTAAGTCCAAAATCACCACACGAAGCTATTGGAATCATTAAAATTCAAATTCGAGGTCGTTTACACATAAATCCACCTCCGGCCAACTTTTCTAACTTAAAATTTTCAATTATGAGACTAAGTGTCTCATTTCACTCCGAATTCCTTCCGAACCCGAACCAACTAACCCTTTAAGTCATAAATCAATTGTAAGGCGTAAAATGAGCAGTAAATGGGGGAGCATGGTTATAATATTCAAAACGACCGGCCGGGTCGTTACATTCTCCCCCTCTTAAACAAACGTTCGTCCTCGAACGGGTTTAGAATCATACCTGGAGTCTCAAATAGGTGCTATTTGCTCCGTATCTCCTGCTCAACCTCCCAAGTAGCTTCCCCGACTGGCTGGTCTCTCCAATGTACCTTCACTGATGCTATGTTCTTTGACCTCAGCTTGCGAACCTGCTTGTCTAAAATAGCCACCGGCTACACATCATAAGTCAAATTACCATCTAGCTGTACTGTACTGAAATTCAGAATATGAGACGGATCCCCGACATACTTTCGGAGCATTGATACATGGAACACTGGATGAACATCTGATATACTATGTAGCAAGGCAAGTTCATAAGCCACCTCTCCAATCTTCTTAAGTATCTCAAAAGGCCCAATATACCGAGGGCTCAAATTGCCCTTCCCCCCAAACCTCAACACACCCTTCATGGGTGAAATCTTGAGTAGAACCTTCTCTCCAACCATGTGAACAAAATCACAAACCTTCCTGTCAGCATAACTCTTTTGTCTAGACTGCGCCGTGCGAAGCCGTTCCTGAATCACTTTGACCTTCTCTAAAGCATCCGGAACTAAGTCAGTACCCAATAGCCTAGCCTCACCCGGCTCAAACCAACCCACAGGAGACCGACACCGTCTACCATACAAAGCCTCATACGGAGCCATCTGAGTGCTCGATTGGTAGCTATTATTGTAAGCAAACTCCGCGAGTGGCAGAAATTGATTCGAAGAACCTCCAAAATCTATACCACAAGCGCGTAACATATCTTCCAATATCTGAATAGGGTGCTCGGACTGTCCGTCCATCTGAGGGTAAAATGTTATACTCAACTGAACCTGGGTGCCCAATTCTCGCTGCACTGCTCTCCAATACTGTGATGTAAACTGCGTGCCCCAATTTGAAATGATAGACACTGGCACACCGTGTATGCGAACAATCTCGCGAATATAAATCCTAGCCAACCGCTCCGAAGAATAATTAGTACCAACTGGAATAAAATGTGCAGATTTGGTCAACCGATCTACTATCACCCAAGCATCATCAAACTTTCTCAAAGTAAATGGGAGCCCAACTACGAAGTCCATGGTAATACACTCCCATTTCCACTCCGGAATTTCAAGTCTCTGTAGTAATCCGTCCGGTCTCTGATGCTCGAACTTTACCTGTTGATAATTTAGACACCGAGCTACAAAGCCAATTATATCTTTCTTCATTCGCCTCCACCAATAGTGCTGCCTCAAATCCCGATACATCTTCGCGGCACCTGGATGAATGGAGTACCGTGAACTGTGAGCTTCCTGGAGAATCAACTCACGCAAACCATATACATTAGGCACACATAGCCTGCCATGCATCCGTAATACACCATCGTCTCCAATAGTGACTTCCTTGGCATCACCGTGCTGAACCGTGTCTTTAAGGACAAGCAGATGTGGATCATCATACTGGTGCTCTCTGATGCGATCATATAAAGAAGACCGAAAAACCACACATGCCAAAACTCGATTCGGCTCGGAAACATCCAATCTAACAAACGGATTAGCCAAGGCCTGAACATCAAAGGCTAAAGGCCTCTCTACTACTGGTAAGTATGCTAAGTTGCCCAAATTCTCCGCCTTACTACTCAAGGCATCGTCCACCACTTTGGCCTTTCCGGGGTGATAGAGAATGGTGATATCATAATCCTTAAGCAACACCAACTACCTTCGCTGCCGCAAATTAAGATCCTTCTATTTAAACAAATGTTGTAGACTCCGATGATCGGTATATACCTCATACTAGACACCGTACAAGTAATGCTGCCAAATTTTCAAGGCATGAACAATAACTTCTAACTCAAGATCGTGGACTGGATAATTCTTCTCACGTACCTTTAACTATCTGGA